>JAHKKF010428473.1:0-13416 GCA_019740295.1 Labeo calbasu | reverse complement strand
AGAAAGAAATTCTTTGTAATTAACAACATGAAATGCATTAAATATTACATTACGTCAGGTTTTCCTAAACTGGTCTTTGTGAATGAACTTTGTTTTTTTCAATTAAAACAAGCTATTTTAAAATAACTATTTTTGTTTACCTGCGTGTCGTGTGACCATTAACTCGAAAACTCAAATACTTTTGAAAACAAAACTCAAATACTTTATGAATATATGATTACATATTATATAATAGGAGAACATTTTAAAGATGAAAAAGAATAATTAGGGAGAATCGATCAATTTTGAATCATTTATCGCTATTGTGTGAATAATATGTAATCACGTAATCAATAAAAAGTAATTGTAGTTTAAAATGTACTGTAATCTAATGAGTACATGATCCAGATTACATGTAATCGGTTACCAACCATAACTGTAACAAGAGCATGTTAAAATAAAGTTTGACCAAATTATTTTACTAAAATTGTGTTTTATTTTAATTTGACCTTTTTTCTTATATTTGTGAATTTGTTCAAATAGTTCATTTGTTTTCCTGAATTCTGCAGCATTTTAGATCAAGTTCTAATGCATTAACAAATGTTTACAAACCCTACTTGTAAAGTGTCACCAGTTTTTTGAAATCTGAAATTCCATATTTCCTCTGGCCCACAGCTGTACTTTTCCTACCAACCATGTGACTAACCAGAACCAGTCACCAACATCCCGGGATATTTGGACAGTTGGATCGGAGGAATCCAAAACAAGAGCGTAGCGTCTTCTCGCTGAGGCTCTGTGGCCACGCCCTCCGGCCACTCCCCCTCCACTTTCGCTTGTTATCACAACGGCACGCAAAGGTTAAATCCAGCATTGTTTGTTTAAAATACACACATGGATGATGGAGCGGAAAAAAGACCTCACATGATCTTTAACCCTTTGCAGGTGTAACAAACCCATGCTGGTGTGCGGGTAAAGCCTGCCCGAAGCAGCTGTGCTTGTGTTGGGTTGATACGAGGACCTCACGGGGGTCCCGTTTTGGTGCAAGGACGAAGCAGCGCTTCACATGATCTGACACGGATGGTTCAACTCATGCCGAGCGTGCCAGAGATTTCAGTTGTTTACTTTCATCCGTCTCTCTCTTCGTAGCAGGCCGTGAACTGCTTGCCTGCGAACCGAGAAGAACAGAAAACAAAGAACACGGAAAACACATGGAGTTGCACACACATGCACACAGCAGGTGCAACCAACAGATGCAGTTCCATTAGATTAGCTCATAAAGCAACGTGCCGCCGGTAATGTGAGAGTTAATGCGACTCATGCATCTCTCTCGATCGCACGCATGCGGAGAGTGGAAAACACTCAATGCATTTAACACAACAAGAATAGAGCGGCCGGAGCAGCTGGGCGTGCGCGTCTCACGCTTCAGGTTCTGTTTAAAGTTTAAACACACTCAAGTGCATGTAGTTTGGCTCCAGTCTGGCTGTTAGTACACAGAGAGCAGAATGGGGGTGGTGTCAGCAGAGATGTGCATGCGTGCCTATTGTCATGTCATGTGATCTGCTCTGGAAATAGCCGCCTGTCACAAAGGAGGAATGGATCCGTGTGCCCTCTCCGGTATGGCGGAAATACAACTCTCAAAGGTGAACCTCAGCCCCCCCTCCGATCCAGAAATAACCCATGTAATATCAGTGTCCCACAAACAGCGCAACAGAGAAAGGGAAAGGAGCGAGTGAGTGACGTGCCGGGAAAAAGAGCAGGAGAGCCGATTCCGTGAGAGCGAGAGAGAGATGCGGTTTCAGGGGATGACAGCGGATTCAGGCCTTGAATCATTCAGTACTGCAGATCAGGGAGTGCGCTGCATCTCTACTGCATGTATGTTTGCACTACAGCCCTGCAAACATATGTGTAGCCTTGAACGTTTAAAGCGATGAGAGCAAAACGCAAGAGACAAACAGAGCATAACACCAGCTACGTTCACACCACAAACCGGCGTGCAATTCGGATTTTAGTTCTTAGTTTAAATGAGGTTCATATCGCATACAAATTAGAAAAGCCTTTGACATGATGTATTCTCACTTTCTGTCAATGTTCAAAGGCTTTTGAGGCCCGAATGTACACCAATATGTAAAACAATTTTTTTTGCACCTTCGTGTCATTCTTTGTATTGTGCAATTCATTATTTACTCACTAAAGGTGAATCAAGTGTACTAGGACAAAATTTCAGATTTAGTTGCTCTTTGCACTAGCCAGGTTTCCACGCTTGTACTTTTATGTGAATTAGTATTATTTTAGTAAAATTTATATAGTATTATAGCATGCGTCATGGTACTCTCACAAATGTGGGTCGACTGACACAGAAGAGTAATTTTTGTTTTCTTTGCAAACAAAAAGTGTTCTCGTAGCTTCAAAGAATTACGGTTGAATGTCATGGACTATTTTAACCATGTCCTTACTACCTTTCTAGGCTTTTGAACGTGGTAATTACATTGCTGTCTATGAGGGTCAGAAAGCTTTCGGATTTTCATCAAAAATATCTTAATTTGTGTTTGAAAATGATGAAGATCACACAGGTTTGGAACGACATGAGCAATTAATGACAGAATTTCATTTTTGGGTGAACTATCCCTTTAATGTTTTGAATTAGCTTTACTTTTATATTTTCATTTTAATTTTAAGTTTACATTTTAGTAGGGCTGCAAAACGATTAGTCGATTAATTAATTCAAAATACAAGTTTATGCTTACATACTATGTGTGTGTGTACTGTGTAAATTTATTATGTATATGTGACCCTGGACCACAAAACCAGTCATAAGTGTCAATTTTTTTAAATTGAGATGTATACATTATCTGAAGGCTGAATAAATAAGCTTCCCATTGATGTATGTTTTTGTTATGATATGACAATATTTGGTCAAGATACAATTATTCGAACATCTGGAATCTGAGGGTGCAACATAATCAAAATATTGAGAAAATTGCCTTCAGGGTTGTCCAAATGAAGTTCTTAGCAATGAATATTACTAATCAAAAATTAAGTTAAGTTTTGATATAATTATAGTAGGAAATTTACAGAATATCTTCATGGAACATGATCTTTACTTAATATCCTAATGATTTTTGGCACAAAAGAAAAATCTATCATTTTGACCCATACAATGTATTGTTAGCTATTGCTAAAAATATACCCGTGCTACTTAAGACTGGTTTTGTGGTCCAGGGTCACATATATAAAGACACACACATATGTGTATATATTTTAAAAAAAATATTTGTATGCATTGTGTGTATTTGTATGTAAAAACTTGATAATTGATATTAAATATATAAATAAATATTTTATATACAAATATACAAATACACAAATATAGTAAGCATACTTTTATTTTAAATAGATTATTCACAACTAATCATTTTGCAGCCCTACATTTTTGTAATTTCATGTTCTTTTGTCACTTTTATTGTTTATATATAAATAAAAATTATTTTTATTCCAGTTTTAGTAACTTAAGTCATTTCCTTTAATCATATTTTAGTTAGTTGCTAAATTTGTTATCTAATATTTTATATTTTATTTCAGATGTATTTCAAATGAAAAAACAAAAACGAAAAACAAATAGTAACAAAACTGAATTTTCATGCCAAAAACAAACAAAACTTATGTGCTCACTTAGTGATTTTGTTCTTTGTTTTTTTTTTGTCATGCTGGTTGAAAATCTCTTTACATCCCGTAGCAATCACTAAGTGGTCTAAATGTATTTAAATCATCTGTGGAAGGCGTAGGATCATAAAATGATGTAGGCTGTCCTGCCTGTCTGTCAATGTATGTATTTGCATACCTCCACGCACCCCGTTCACGCAGACATGATACGTCATCAGTGCATTCCATTATGCAACTGCAGACTGAGCAAGAATGGAAGGCGTTATTATTGTAATATTACACGCTTTGTACTGTAATGTTTTCTCATGAGAATGTCAATGAGACCAAAGAGTAATCTGACAGCGTTGCGTTCATCCGTCTCTCTTCGTGCCGCTAATTAGTCTTTGATCTGCTTGTGTGCATTCATGTATTATGAAGGAGGCGTGGCTTTGAAGAGTGATTTGCAGAAAGGGTGAGATCTTATGCTTTCAACTGAATTCACTCAGAGATCATTGTACAGTTGCATTACTGACATCCAAAAAACTTACCAAATCAACCCAAAGTCTATAGATATTTCTCATATGTGATGAAATCATTCACTTGTGGCTCACTGCATGAGTCCAGCTGCTGAATAAAACTCAAAGGCAGCATCTTGTTAACACTCCTCCAAGTTTTCAACCTGCTAGATTCGATACTTTGACTTTGCGGGCGAACAGCAGGAGCGATGATGAGCCAGACAGACTGTGGGTGAGAAAAGTATATTTTAGAAGACGGAGTGAGAGAGGGAGGCAGCGTCTCCATCTTTTCCTTTGCCCTCCCTGTGGAACCGTTCCTGTCGGAACAGAGTGTCCCTGCATTAGCTCACCGCGCGACGCTTCCAGCTAGCTCAGCGAGAAGCACAGCGTAGCCCAGGCAACCCCAGTCACCTCAACACCTGGCTGAAGGCTTCTCATTAGACACAGCGCATACCATGCACCTGTAAATCAGGAGGGAGCGCTTGCTGAAGGGCCATTCTGTTAGCATACACGCATAGAAACCCACTAAGACTGAGGTTTGATTAACACTTCAAGAATCAGTGTAGCAAAGAAATGAACTAAGACACATGTACTTTCAGCCTGTTTATAAATATATGCTGTTCAAAAGTTTAAGGTCAGTAAGATTTTTTCTTTTTGAAAAATAACTACTTTTATTCAGCAAGGACAAATTAAAAGTGACAGTGTTACAATGTGACAAACAATTTCTGTTTCAAATGAACTTTTTTTTTTTAAACTTTCCCTAGTTAAAAATGCACTTATTTTATACTAAGCATAGTTCAAGTCTATTAACATATTTACTGACATATTGCTCGAGACTTGCTAATACAAAAAATTGCAATAAAAATTTACCTGGAGTACTACTTGTGCACAATGTACATTTTGTAATATTAAGCCTAAAATATGCTTTAATGTCACTACTGATGATATTGATTTTGCATTTAAAGACCAATATTATTTAAAGTGTACCTAAAATATACTTGCAATAGTTCCACTTTTGCACAATAAGTATATACTCAAGTATATCTTTAGCTGGACTTCAGCACTACTTCCGCACAATTAAAGTGCATTAAGTACAAAATTAGTTGTTCCAATTTAGCAGACATTAAGTATACCAGTTCAGTATACTAAAAGTACAATTGCAGAGTATTTTTAGTAAGTGCATAATATGGAAATGTATTTTTAGTATACTTAGCATAAATAAATGTATTTTAAATACATTTTAGTATATTCATTTTTCACTAGGGTTAAACTAGAATAATCTGTAAAAAATTGTATCACAGGTTTCCACAAAAATATTATGCAGCACATTTGTTTTCAACATTAATAAGAAATGTTACTTGATAAAATTAATAATAACAAATTAAAAATGTAATTGTGGCTTTAATCTCACAATTCAGACTATTTTCTTACAATTCTGATAACAAAAAGCATATATATAAACTTAAACTTATTTAAAGTTGAAACATTTAAACATAAAATTGTGAGACAAAAACTGACAATTTTTAGAAGAAAAATCTGAACTGAGATTAAGTCGTAATGACTTTTTAATTTTTTTATTTTGCTGGGGGTAAAAAACAGAATTGTGATAAATAGCTGCAATTATATATATATATATATATATATTTTTTTTTGTGTGTGTGTTGAGGAAACAGGCTTCCATACTGAAGACTGGAGTAATGACTGTTGAAAATGTAGCTTTGCATCAAAGGAATAAATTACATTTTAAAATGTATTAAACTAGAAAACAGCTATTTTAAATTGTAACAATATTTCACAATATTACCATTTTTACTATTTTATATAATTATTTTAAAATAAAAACAGCTTACATGTCACTCAGAAATGTCATAACTCAACAGAAAGTGCACGTTTACACACAATGCTTCTTTTTACCCGAGTGACTCAAAATCCAACATAACTGGAAAATCAAGGTTTTTAGTCTGTTAGTTTGTAGTTAGTATGATTTGTATAAAAACAAACATTTCAAACATATCTACTGGTTTTCATAGTGAATTATGCAACTACATCCAATAAAGGAGCGTCTATTTCTTTGTCTTTATCCTCTGCAGTGATTAAACGCGGATATGTTCCTGAATGTGTGTGTTTTTGTGGCATGTGGGTGGTACGGCTACACTGACTCACTTTAGCAAAGACCAAAATGCTGATGACTAATGGAGAGAGAAGCTTGAGGGCCTTAAAAACAGCAGCAAAGAAACAGAAGAAGAGGTGGGCTTTGAAAAATGCATGCACCCCAAACCCAACACTGCCGGGTTTACCTCAACTGCTGCATTTCTCATAAGAACATGCTGATGTATTATTGAGCAGCACAGTTCCGGTCCAGGACATAGAGGTCACTGCATCAATGCAGTCACCTGAAATAGCCAGCAGTCCGAGCGCACAAACATGCACATGTACAGCAAACACTTAATTAGCATAGCCCTAAAGATCAGTAAAATCTGTCTGCTAAAACCAGCATTACGGCATTAAATATGCATGTCCTGTCTGGGATCTTTTTAAAAATGTGAAATTGCAATGTAAACAGGAACAGTGTCGTGCTCACGCCGATCAGGCTTATGGGTGGGGCAGCCTGTGGCTATCAAAGCTATGTAGACATCATTTATGACAGGGGCGTTTACTATCACAGTCAAAGAGTTTTTTTTTCTTTAAACTTAATCTCATTGTAGTAAAAGGGATTGGCTGTGTTTGTCAATCTTCTCCATAACTTTGGAATGACATTACTACAGTATAAACGGAGGCTATAAAGTAGACTAGTTGTCACACACTTCTTACTATAGTGAATGTTTTTCATAAGGTTTATTTTTAATTTCTAAAGTCAAAACCGAAAAGTTGCTGAATAGTTCCACCACTGTAAAAAAAAAAAAAAAAAAAGAAAGAAAAGGAAAAAAAAAGACACACCCACCCAAAAATGAAAATGTGCTGTTAATTTACTCACCCTCAGGCCATCCAAGATGAGAATGATTTTCTTCTTCAGTAAAACAGTAAAAATGTTGTTTAGCTGAAACTGTGGTCCTTGGTGATTCATAGAATGCAAGTCAGTTTGTGCCTGTATTTGAAAATGCAAAATAGCATATCAAGGAACACATAATTAATACCTGTGGCTCCTCACAATATATAGAGTGTTTTCACGACAAGTCATCAATCGGCCATATTGGCGGCACTGAACATAAACAATGCCACTCAACCAAACGAAACTTGCATGTTTTGCCGATTACTGCTGCTGAAAATGGTCAATTATTGTCATGTTTTGGGCTGCACTAATTGATCGGAAAAACACTTGGAGAACAACAGACTGCCAAGTTATAACAAATCAAGGAGAAGAATGCAAAAAACTGTCTGAGGAACAAAAGGCATTTGTGGTTGACCAAACTAAACCAGGATTTCCAGGGAAAGAATCTTGATAACAGTGTTTGTTCTAATCATTTCCCGATCAGGTAGGTGAAATATTAGGCTAATATCTTAATAATACTGCTCGTACATATCTTTACCACCTGTTAACTTTAGTTTGTCAATATATTGCGTTTTTTTTTTAACTTATCAAGTTCTTCTCTATATGATTTAGCAGCTTCCACATGTTTTTTCCATGGTTTAGACATAAATTACCAGAATAACATGTTCAGTAGTAACCTACAGCATGTCGACTCTGCAATCCATGCCATTGTTTACATCCAAGTATTGTCAATATGGCCACACATCCGGGCAACTGACCAAATCGTGACTTAAGTGCAAACCCTCTTGTAAAGCGAAAGCTTAGGAAACTAAACAGTATTTACAACATTATTACCTGTAATCCAGATCATCGTGCAAACGGTGTTTTAATCAGCTGGCTGAACTCACTGGTTTGTTTACATAATCACACAGTATACACAGTTACTTCATTAAAGCACCCAATACGTGTCTAAAGCATATAAAATGAATAAACTAGCCTTCATCAGCTCACCTTTTTACACACACAATGAGAAAATATTTAAAACTTTCATTTTGCCGTTTCATTCAAGTGATCAGCTCACGCATGCGCATATCAGCGGCTGATGGAGAAACTGGAGCGCAAAAACCATCATCGTAGGACCATATATGCCGGTACTTTCACTAATTTCGATTCGGGGTGACTGTCAGGCGTCTAAAAAGTAAGTTCTGATTGAGTAACTTGTAAAATTCTGTGCTGCCCGAACCGCGAACTGTTTCAGACGATTCAGTCAGGAGAAAGAATCGGTTCAAAAGAATGATTCGTTCGCGAACCGGACATCACTCTTGCTCGCCTGAGTCTACGGATTACAGGTAATAACGTTAACACTCTTTCAAAATCCTTTACAGGGTACAAAACAATCAAGACAAATACTTAAACATTATTGCCACAGGCCTAGTATTAGACTATATGCATGAAACGATGGAGAGCGCAGCTGTTAAAGAAACGTTAAACGTTAAAGTGCTGGCCTTAAATACCTGTATGAGTGTGTTATTTGGGTTGCTAATGATGACGGTTGTTAAACGAGGAATAGCCTACCTCAAAAAGTCACGACTGACCAATCAGAAGTATTCCACTGAGCTGTGCAATAAACAGATTTAATTTAGGCTTGTATTCACATAAACACCAATCAACGCACATACAAGTAAACAGTAGCTAAAACGTTCTTGACATGCGAGAACAAATCTTATTGGTTCTTGCACTTTTGAGTTTACATCTACCATATTTGATGTGCTCTATGTTTCTGTGTTAATCAGCGTTTATACAATTTTGGTGGAATAGACTTTAAAACATAGAAACAGAAATGTGTCAGGTTTCATTTAAATGTCTTTATGTTTGTTTTGAAAATGAATGACAGTCAGGTTTAGAAAGACATGTGGGTGAGTAAATGATGGCAGAATATTCAATTTTGGATTAACCATCTATTTAACTCAATAGCAGGGCATGATGTCACACCATGTGGGGTAAGCTGTCACAATAGAACTTGTCATTATACACCCTATTACATGCTTTTCAGCAAATTTAAACAGTGAAACAATCAGGAATCAGCTGAAATGTAGGTAACAAAAATATCAAACTATTGTTTTGACCTACAGATAATATAATTAGCCTGAGTATAAAATTACATGCGACAACTTTAATTTATAGTACAGAATTCACAAATGATTCTAATTTAAGACCCAGGTGTTTGAAACCAGTATACAAAACCATTTAACCATTTGTGAAACTGGACTTTTGACAGCAGATGTTAAAGTTACTGACTGTGTTACATGCCCCAATCTCCCCATACTCTTCTAAGGGAAGTGAAAAATAGCGTATTTACATGCTAAGTGCTAATGCATGTGATTTTAAAATCCAGAGGTCACGGCAGTCTTATCTGAGAGATAATCATTTACAGATTGCACCGGCAGCTACGGGCTCACCTTTATCCTGATAACAGCGTTCACTGTTTTGTTAATAGTTTGCTTTGAATTAACTATGTGATCCACTGGTTGACTTCAGCATGAAGGGCAAGCGGGTGATAAACAGGTCATGGAAGTGAGAGAGGCCAAAAAACAGGGCCCGTACACATTAACTCAGACGCTTCTTGGAATTACAAGCGACCATGCAAACGGTCTGTTGCTGGAGGCTGTGCTGTCATAACAATATTACGAGTTATACGCTAGCTCATGGGACAGAAAAAGAAATCATCCTTGCTTTATCCTTGCACACAGCACATGACGTGAGACGGTGTCTGATGTCACGGCGGGATACGCTCTGTGGGATTACACCGCACATCAGCTGGGAGGATGAATTAGGCAGGATAAACATCTGCCTGCTTGCTTATCAGATTAGAGGCCAGAGATGGAGGTTTGGAAATATGGAAAAAGGGTCTGGCATTGTGATTACACTCAACTTGCTATATTTAAAAAGCATTCTTATAGCGTAGCAGCTCAACCATAACACATGGTATATTAGATCCAAAGCACATGAGGAGCAGGTTTGCGTGGTCAGTGTTTACCCTAACTGTGACCTGTGAGCTTGGAAGGCACAGGAAGACAGTCCTGTCCTGTCCTGCCTTTGCTGAGCTGTGTATTGCTGGACCGCTGAAGCGGGCATCCATTATTCAGCTTGTGGGGATGGGCAGCTCCATCTCCTGGGATTAAGAACTCAGCTCTGATGAGCACATCACACTCTCCACTGACACACACACACAGCACAACAGGGCGCCAAGAGGCAGGGACACGGAAAACACACCTCCTCCGCACGAGTGCATCAATTCTGGAGTGAAAGCCTGGATATCTGGATAGGAGCATCTAAACCTTGGCCGTATCTTGAAGGCTGCTCTATATGCAGTACTGAATGCATATCATTCATAACACGTACGAGCAAAGCAGGCATGAATGCATGAGCAAAGTGTAGCGGAAAGCCCCAAGGTACATACAAGTCAGCATGAAACAGCATGAGGATCTATTCTATATCACATTATAGCATATTACAGATTTCGTTGTAAACAATTCATCTGTGCATACGTTTCATTTTATAAACGTTCAGAGCATGAAATACTTAGGAGAAGTCCACTTCCAGAACAAAAATTGACAGATAATGTACTCACCCCTTATCATTCAAAACGTCTTTCTTCAGCCGTAAAGAAATTATGTTTTTTGAATGAAACATTTCAGGATTTTCTCCATATAATGGACTGATATGGTGCCCCGAATTTGAACTTCTACAATACAGTTTAAATGCGGCTTCAAATGATCCCAAAAGCGGTTGTGAATGATCCCAGCTGAGGAAGAAGGGTCTTATTTAGCAAAGCATTATTTTTTCATAAAAATAATACAATTTATATTCTTTTTAATGTCAAACGCTCATCTCGTCTCACTCTGCCCCAATTTTTTTTTTTTTACGTTTCATGTTGAAAAACTCCCATCTCATGTTCCCCCTCAACTTAAAAATAGTCTTATATCGCTGTTTTACCTTTTTTGTTAAGGATGTTTGTTTAATCTTCTTTGCATGTTTACTTTGCAAAGATTGGGTCGGTACTTCTGTAGTGATGTAGGATGATTTTGAAATGATTTTTAAAGTTGAGGGAGAAAATACGATTGGAGTTTTTCGACATACCCTAACTGTCTTGAGGCACAATACACAGAGTTCATGGCGAGCAAGACAAGATGAGCGTTTGAGATTAAAAAGTTTTTAAATTGTATTTTTTTTTTAAATGAAAATAACCGATCGTTTCGCTAGATAAGACCCTTCTTGCTCGGCTGGGATCGTTTACAACCGCATTTGGGATCACTTGAAGCTGCATTTAAACTGCATTTTGGAAGTTCAAAATCGGGGCACCATATCGGTCCATTATATGGAGAAAAATCCTGAAATGTTTAACTCAAAAAACATAATTTCTTTACAGCTGAAGAAAAAAGACATGAACATCTTGGATGACAAGGGGGTGAGTACATTATATGTGAATTTTTGTTCTGAGAGTAATGTGTCGCTATGCGACATGATTTCATGAAGGGAACAAGCAGTGTATCCAAAACAAAATGAGCAGAGGACAAACGTAGAGCAATGATGAGGTAAAGTGCCTTTTATGGGCACTTTGTGAGTTCACAGGTGATGAAAGTAAAATCATACACGCAACAATGAGCGCACTTAGTCCAGCATAAGGCATTAGGTGTATTTGACTTAAAGCGGCACTGATCAGTGAATGGGTACTTAAATGCCATTCACTCGCAGCATCACTAAGTTGAATGCACCTTTTCTTTTTGTTTAGAGTGTTCGGTGAGTTCCATCATAAAATATATGTCACTCAACCCGACCAATCAGGTTGTGAACATTTTACCATGCCTTTAGGTTCTGTATTTTTAGGTTCGCTGTCAAAAACTCCAGTGTGAACACTAAACGCACCAGGACCAAGTGTATCATTTTCCTGTTTGGTCCGAAACAAATAAACCAAACGAACCAAACCACAAGTGTGAACACACCCCAAGTCACTTTATCCCACTCCAGCAAGTTCATGTTCATCTTCCTCCAGATTTGAGTGCAATACCCACATTGCAAACATCAAATCAACAAATGATGCATAGAAGAAAGTCCAATCCTACTTTTTCTTTTCTGATAAATTGTTACACTGGGATGTGTGTCACAATATGAACCACTTTAAGCCCAAAAATTTTACCCCAAAAATCAGTCATATTTTATTCCCTCTCATGTCATGCCAACTTACATCTTACTTTTTTCTGTGAAACAAAAGAGAAATTCTAAGTGTTTTGGACACCACTGCCTTTTATGGACAAAATGGTATTTTCTTTCTTTAAAATATCTTCTTAAATCATGACAGAATTTTCATAAGCCATGCATTAAGAGTCGGGGGGTGAAAACTTTTGAACAGAATGGAGATGTGTACAGTTTTCTTATTTTACCTAAATATCTATTTTTCTATAACTCTTATTTTCTCTTGTGGACTATATGTAAACATCTTTTATGTGAAATACATAAAGAATAAACGATAACATGCATTCTGTATGATCCCTCTTATTCTGGTAAAGTTAACATTTTTAATGACTCTGAAAGAGGGATGCAAACTTTTGACATATTTTTGTGAGTCTGCAGTCAGAACAACAGCTAGGCAAAATGCTCAAAGACACTAGAAGTTGTGTAGATGAATACAAGGTTCAACGTGAGTCCAATGTTAACGACCAAAGCGTAATAAAAAAATAAACCTGATGGAAAAGTCCTGATGGCCATGTCTAAATTTATTTTTTGATAATGACAGCTGACTGTACATTATACCTAACTTACTAGACTCCTCCTGTGATTTTGAGCATCATGTTACCTCCAGAAAGAGTTTCAGAAAAAGCAGCACAAATACATTTTTTTTTTGCATCAGCATATTAACATTGCTCCACCTTAGATAGTCTCGGAGCGTGAGCAATCGATTGAGTTAAGCGAAGTTATCAAACGATCTCGATATATAGTGTTGCGCGATCAATAATAAAAGCACGAATCACAAATGCCAAAGCGTCTTTGGGAAATCATCCAGCAGTTGCTTTAACTTACAGAAGCGTTAAACCTGTAGTGCATTCACCAGCAGTGCTGATCAGAAGAGCCATCTGTTAGATTAGAGCCCAGCCTACAGGTGTTCCAGGAAGGTATGCTATTCATGGCGTCCCCTCATCACTCATCACATACACAGATGTAGAGAGGGCTTTTAGAGATCCCACACAGCAGCTTATGCTAAATTACGTCTATATTAAATTTAGATTGTTAGCTCGTCATTGAGGTTTTTGGAATGAC
>JAHKKF010428287.1:0-11253 GCA_019740295.1 Labeo calbasu | reverse complement strand
GCTTCCTGGACTGTATGCTCCGCCGTGGCTCCCCAAGCTCCCTGATCCGCCATGGCTCCCTGAGCTCCCTGACCCGCCATGGCTTCCTGAGCTCCCTGATCCGCCCTGGAGGCCTTCCTCCTCTCCATCCTGTGTCTGCCCTGCGCGAGCCTCCAGGGCACCCACCCCCCCTCCCCGATGTATTTGTTGAGTCACACGCGCCTTCCGGGAGGGGGGAGTAATGTCACACCCCTGTGGACTGTTTTGTTGATTTCACCCTCCTGTGCCCTTATTTGGTCTTTCCTGTTCCGTTTCTTGTTATGTCTTTTATTGGTTAATTACTCTCACCTGTCTTTGCATCATTAGCACCCCTTTATAAGTTTGATTCAGTTCCTTGTTTTTCGTCCATTCTTAACGTTATGTTGGCGTGTGTTTTCCCTGCTGTTTCTGTTTGTTCCTGTTGGATATTATTATTAAAGCATGTTTGTATTATTTCCTCGTCCCTACGGCTCCTTCCTGCACACGACCCTGACAATAGTGTTATTCTATGAATTAATGTTCACTATTTTTTTTCAATTAGGAAAATAGTAAAAATAGTAATGTAATAGCAATGAAGATGTCTTAAATCTGTGTAAATATGTGTTTAAGATTTCAAAACTTTACATTTTACCCTCTACCCATTTTTTTTTTTTTTTTGTTAATACCACTGTATTACACACACACAACATATGTTTGTGTGGTTACTGCTTAAGACAGTATGTTGCTAGTCTTGATGTGTCAGATCATAAAGTGTGTGTACCACCTTCCTTCCCAGGAAACTCAATCAATATGTTCTTGTAATGGCCCTGGGCAATAATCTAAGTTCTGTTGCTTAGAAAAGTAATAGCACACCTCCCTTGTAAGCTGTGATTTGAGGAATCATTCTTGTCTGTAGCCCAAACGCTGCAGGACGACTCACGTGCCAAAGTTTGGGCAGAAGAAGTAAAGCAATAGTAGTAGTGATGGTTACCAATGGATCCTCTGCAGTGAATGGACCTTTCTCACATTTCCAGGTTTCTCATAGTGGGTGTCGTCATAGTTGGGTAAAATCCGAGAGCAATGAATGGGAGAGTACCACAAATATGATTTTTGCATTCCCATTTGCTCAAATAGCAAAAGAAAAACTACACAATAGTGTTTTCACAACTTTCAATCAAAAAAAAAAAAAAAAAAAAAAGAGGTAGACTGACATCGGCAGTCAGAAGAGAGAACAATGTCAAATTTACCGTCCCTCCCATAGACGCAGCATTAGCAACACCCTCGCATAGCGTTAACTAGTTTTTTTTGTAACTTGATGAAAAGGTGATATAATAGAAAGTATGGTGTTATAAATGGACATACATATTTTTAAAAATTAAATATAAAAAAACTTTAAAGTATTTATGATGGATTTATGATGATGATGACCGTTGAAACGCGTCATCACAGGCTTGTGAGAAGGGTATATGGGTGCCATCAGAATGGGAGTCCAAACAGCTGATAAAAACATCAAAATAATCCACAAGTAATCCACACCACTCCATCAGGTAACATCATTTTTAGTCTTTTTTTTTTTTTTTTTTTCTCCACTTCCAACCAAAACATGAGTCCATAATCCATAATAATACTTCCTCCAGTGAGAAGGTCCATCTACTGTTGCCCTCTCACATCAAAATCCACACACATATTGTTTAGAGTTGTTTTGACTTGTAAACTGTGCATATTTAGCTGCTGATTTAGACCAGATGTTTTTTGTTTGTTTGTTTGTTTTGTTTTAACTGGAGGAAGTGTTATTATTGATTATAGACTTGTATTTTAGCTAGAAGCAACAGCTTGAAGTTAAAAATGTCTTAATGATGGGGTTGTTTCTTACAAACACGCAGCTTTTCAATTTACAAGACTGGGGTCGTTTGGATTAGTTGTGGATTATTGTGATATTTTTCATCAGCTGTTTGAACTCTTGTTTTGACGGCACCCATTCAGTACAGGGTGCAATTTAGGAAACAGCTTAAAAACTGTAGTCAGCTACCTTTCATGTTTTGCTACATGAAAACTACATGTTTCTTTGAATTTTGTTAAATGGTCCTTTTTTTTTTTTTTTTTTTTTAACTACTTCTACTTCTGTGTTATTTTTTAGACTTGAATAGCGAAGCCCTGACTCAGAGGTTTGAGTTTCCCAGGTGCATTTGAGACTGCATTGTTCCCTTATCTCTTCTTGATCGTTTCCAGGTGTTTTGTAGTTTGTTCATTTACCTCCCTGTGTATTTATAGCCCTTGTGTTCTTCTAGTCTTGTATTCCTCAGCGTAATAAAGTATTAGCTGATGAGTTCTAGACTTTTCGGTTTTCTGAATCCTAATTTAAACTTAGTATGCACTTGAAACTAGTTCTTTTGGGTTTCCTCACTGTTATTTTGTCATCTTAAAGCAGCCTCCAGAGTCTGATTTACAGCAGCCTTTGACCTAAATAAAGTCTTTTGTTCTGCAGATAGTGTTACTTCTACACGCTCTGAGGGTCACTTTAATTGCAATGACACCGCAGCAGAACTGCAGCGTGTGTCTGACCTTTAGTGCCCGTGGGCAGGTGAACACAGGCGACACGTCAGAGCGCATCACAATAACACACCTGAAAACAACACGCTGTTCTTCTGTCCCCATTAGGAACACACAGGAGAATTGAGAATGGAAATCACTCTATTTTTAGAATAGTTGAGCTAAAAAGGAAAACTGTCATTTAATTATTCTCACGTCAATCCGGTGCCAAATGATCATCCTTGGAACACGCAAGGCATAAGTCTGAATCTTGTACAAATACAACTGTGCTTCTTGAACAGACTGAAATATGCAAAACCACAAATGAGATTCCCTTGCGAAAAAGAAGTGCACTTAAATTTTATTAAATCTCAAAAAAGTATGTAAGAAAAAACTATTTGCAGATAATTTAATATTAAAGGGTTAGTTCACCCAAAAATGAAAATTAGCTCATAATTTACTCATCCTTCAGATATCCTAAGTGTATATGACTTCCTTCTTTCAGATGAATCCAATCGGAGTTATTTTAAAAATCATCCTGGTATTTCCAAGTTTAATCATTGCATGGCAGGTGTTTATCCTTGTCAGTCCAAAACAAGTTCAATGAAGTGCATCCATCCAAAATAAAAAAAGTGCCTCACATGACTCTGGGGGTGAGTAAAAGCCTTCTTTAGCGAATCGATGCATTTTTTGTAAGAAAAATATACATATTTCTAGCTTGCACCGTGTAATCGTACACGGAAGCAGCTCCAGGCGGATAACGTAATATGTCTGCGTTGCGTATGCGCTGCACAGGAGTGACGAATGTGAATGCGCCGTGGAGGGTCAAAACAAAACAACAGTCATGAATTAGAAGTTCAAAATGAGGATTTGTAAAGGAAAATGTCAGAGGATTTTGATATAAACCAAGAGGAGCTTTCTTTGCTCTTGTAAACAGACGTTGTTTTTTTTTTTAACGAGACTCACCAGTGTATGCGCAACACCGACGTCCTACGTCATTCGCCTGGAGCTGCTTCCGGGTATAGATTAAAATAGATAGATTAAAAGAGAAGTCCACTTCCAGAACAAAAATTGACAGATAATGTACTCACCCTTTGTCATCCAAGATGTTCATGTCTTTCTTTCTTTAGCCGTAAAGTTATTATGTTTTTTGAGGGAAACATTTCAGGATTTTTCTCCATATAATGGACGGATATGGTGCCCCGATTTTGAACTTCCAAAATGCAGTTTAAATGTGGCTTCAAACAATCACAAATGCAGTTGTAAATGATCCCAGCCAAGGAAGAAGGGTCTTATCTAGCAAAACGATCGGTTATTTTCATAAATATAATACAATTTATATACTTTAATGTCAAATGCTTGTCTTGTCTTACTCTGCCTGAACTGTTTTTTTTTTTTTTGTTTTGTTTTGTTTTTTTTGTTTTTGTTCCGGTTCATGACAGTTAGGGTATGTCGAAAAACTCCCATCTCATGTTCTCCCTCAACTTTAAAATTGTCCTATATTGCTGTTTTATTTTCAACTTTTCAGTTATTTCCTTCATTTTTATTGAAAATAAACGCCTTTCCGATATGAGATGAGATTTGAAAAGGGAGAAAAAAAAATAATCAGAAAGCTGATGACTGACAGCCGTCTTTTGTAGTTTTGACTAGCCTAATCACACATTGGTGGGCAGAGTGGTCTCTGCCAACAAGGGACACTCCATAAAAATTTTTAGTGAGTAATTACTTAAATTTGGGTCTTTTCCACACATGCAATGCATAAAACTTAAGCAATGTAATGCAACAGAGCAGCGTGAACATTCAGATAAATATCCTCCACCAAAGAAAATGACTAATAATTCTGAAGATTGATTTTTCATGTTTTTAGCAAACTATTCCTTTAAAATCCCTTTATGAAGCTCTGTAACACACGTCACTTGGCATGAAAAGGGAATAATCTCTGGAGCCTAAAAGCTTCAGGACGCACACACAAATAATCAGCGGATTAAGAAATAGATTGCCAGAGTATAAAACAAAATCAAAGCCCTCATCTAATGAAGACGGAGATTTGTGGGATTACGCACAAGCGCTGAAAAGCCGCATGACTTGATGCACATTCAAGCTCACACAGATAAACACAAAAACACGCATGTAAACATTTGACTTAAAAGACTGTAAATCTGCGAGCTTTGATTCCACCTGCCGCAAATGTTCAGCATTTTAGGAAAGGGCCATCTGTCCGGAAGTGTTTGCATTGATGCAGTTTCTGCTTTTATCACGTATTTATCTGAAGATCTTCAGGAAGACGGCAACAGCTCCATGCTCCTATAAAAGCTGTGACGGTTTTGTCTTATGGGGAGATTAAAAGCTCTTGTAGCATTAAAGAACAAACTGTATCCAGAGGAATCTGTGATGAAGCAGGGCATCATGGGACGACAACTGTGCCTGTTCTTATTAGGTCTGTCACCTGTCAGCCCTATAATAAAGTTCTATTTTGAGCTTCTGATAGCAGTGGGACGTGAACCTCAGCTACCTGAGACCCCGATGATGTCTTCATTGTATTTTTGTATGTGTTTATTTTTGATGAACAGACAGGGAAAACGAGAGACATATGTCACCTTTTTGGTTAAAAATACTTGTCTATATGAAGTGCATATTCACTCTGAAAAATAAGCAGTATATGACATTCTCCAAGCGCTTTTTCTTTTCCATTTCTAGCATTACCGCAATGTCCAAATGTGACATGACTGATGTTGTAAAGCAGCCAGTTATCAATGTCAATTGTGAATAAAATCCAAAGATGTATATCATAGTGTCTGACATAAAAGAATTTTGATGTCTCGCAGTATGCCATGGCTTTACCTGAGATCTCACTGCTGTCATATCACACAGTCTGACAAGGAGCAATTGTAAGGACTGGAAAAAATAGCACAGAGCGCACTGGGCTTTACTGGTGTCATTCTTAGGATGTGATGCTGTTTGTGTGCAGTGTTTTTACCCATGACTTACTAATAAAATAACTCATTATTTTATATATATATATATATATTTGCTATGTTTAGTGTGCATTGCTTTTAAATAAATCATGAATCTTATTTGTAATCGTTTATCATCTGAACATCTGAAGATATTTACATATTTACATTCATTACCATTAGATTTTAATGGTTTGCGGTACCGTTTCAAAGTTTGGGGTCAGGATGTTTTTTAAAGCTTTTGGGAAGAAAAAAAAAAAAGTGTTGTCTGCTCATTAAGGATGCATTTATTTGTTAAAAAAACATAGTAAAAACAGCCTCATTTTTCTAGTCTTCAGTGTCACATGAACCTGTATTCCAATTTGCTTGTTTCTGATTATCTCTGTTAAAAACAGTTGCACTGCTTCATTTTTTTTTTTTGTAGAAACATTGATGCATTTTACTTTTCAGGATTCTTTGAGGAATAGAAAGTTCAAAAGATCAGCATTTATTTGAAATAAAAAGCATTTGTAACATGATAATTGTCTTTACTGTCACTTTAATATAAAAACACATTTGGAGGGAAAAACGCAGATTGCATCTTTCTGTTCAGTTATATTATATTATTGATCTTTCTGAAAACAAAATTAAGGGAATGGCACGCATGGACTACACAGTTCAAATTAAAGTCTGCAAGGATGTAAGTACATAATTAGAATTGGCGCGTCCAAAATCAAAGTCCTCAGACTAAGAACCACATTCGAGAAGAAGCAAACTTTGTGACCGTTAAAGTATGTTTTATATAGTATGAATGTGTGTAATATGAATGCAATACTGACATACTATATCTGTAGTTTTCAGTATAGCATTAAGGGGAGCACTTTATTTTGCAGCCATGTTCCACATTTATATACTATGTACTTTTTTATAGTAATTACAATAAGTGGGAAATATCTAGGTACTAACCCTCAACCTACCCCTAAACCAATGTAGTCACCTTATATTACCCAGTATTTGTTTAGTTAAGCACACTGTATGCACACATAAGTGCATGTACTGTAAAATAAAGCGCAACGACATTAACGAAATAAATATTACCATATTTTGCATTGTTTTCACTGCCTTGTTACAGCAGCGTGTCAGCTGTACTACACACACATGAGTGATGTCATACAGCTCTTCTGTATAATCACACAGCTGATGCTCTTTGTGCAGGTAAAAATGCATCCATTTTAACAGCACCTGTTCTGGGAATGCTCTGTTGGATTGCGACTCAAATTGGATCCCGGCCAACCAATAGATTTTTAAATAGACGTCCTCTGAAATGCTCGCTGCATCATCATAAATTTGCATATGGAGTTTAAGACTAAATCAGCTGAAAGCTTTTGAAAGAGGAAGAGATGACCTTGACTATCGCACACCTCCCTCTTACAGCATCATTCTGGGCTTTGTCAATCCAAACCACCCAAGTGCATTTTTTTTATTAAAGCTCTCAGGCGAGATCTTAATTTTATTCTTAAATGAATCCCAACAGGGAAAAACACTGAAGATTTGTCAGGTTGAATTTGCTTCTCTGCAGAATATGAAGCTGATTGCAAAACCATGACTGAATCTGTTTCAGTCCATTTCTTGTTTTATGTGTATATGAGTATGGTACAAGTTCAGTGACATTAAAGAATAATCATGTAAAATGTACAAAAGTGCACATGCATGAAATATAAATCTGTAAATACAAGAAGCTTAAATTTGCTGGTAAAGACTATTCTGCTTATGATCTCTGCGGGTCATTGCATCTAATGAGCTCTATATGGTGTTTGTTATGTGATTTCTTTGTGTTTGCTGCATTTCATTGCTGGCATGCTTCTTTAATGAGTTCAGCTTCTATCAGTTAAAAAAAAAAAAAAACCCAGGGGTGCATTTCCCAAAAGCAACTATGATGGCAAGCTCCGTCGTTATCAATAGAGTTCCGTTGAACTTGCTACCATAGTTAGCTAACGATGCTTTTGGAAAACGTACCGCAGATCAAAACAATAAATCTACTTCCACTGAATTCCGGCATTATTGTTTTCCTGCTCTAATGTGCAATGTACAATAAATATATAAATGGAAAAACTAGACTGACCTAAAATCAGCTGTAAGGTTCACTAACCATTTTAGGATTGGTTTTGTCCAGAAGTCCGCAAATGAAACACTCTCAGAACATCATTAATGACACCTGGAGACTGAAGCCTAAAGCAATGGTTCATCCAAACATTCTGTCATCATTTATTTACCCTTATTTCAAACTTTTTTTCTTTTTCTTCTTCTTCTTTGAAACACACAAGCTGATGTTTAGGAGAATGTTCACACTTATGGCAAGCAAAATTATCTTAAAATGCACCCAACTTGGTGTAATTAAATTTTTAGTATTAAGAATTTAGGAAAAATCTGAGAACTGACAAACTGATTTGCATTATTAATTAAAAACTATAAGAAGTGCTAAAATAACACTGGTACAAAGATGTAATTATGATGTACTTTAACAATATTTTGCACACATTTCACTCTAAACCTCTACATTATTTTTGTTCTTTCGACAGCGACAATGACAACGACTTAACATACCTAAGCAGAAAATCGTTTTAATCTTTGAAGACATCCCCAAAGGCAGGTTTCGTTCACTTCTGAGGACACTTTGTGCCCCAAATACAGCTAAATAAACTTGTACTCTGTCTGGCTTTTCAAACACACACATTATGACAGCATGGCGTCAGGCTTCACTCTCTGGAGGCATGAAATGCATGACGTCTGTCAGCTACCCTCTCTCTTACCCCGTCTTGCCAGGAGGGGACGTGCCCTAGACATTTCAGTATGTATTTGGGGGCTTGCAGCAGACAAATGAACAGAGAGAGGGGTAGAAAATGGCCTCCCAGTGCCGCCTCTGCTATATTTATCAGTGTCTCCTGTAGTCTGAGCACTGCTGAAGAGATCTACAGCACTTAAATCACAGAGAACACACTTTGCCACTGTGCACTCTGACTCTGTGGAGTCAAATTAGCTCAGTGAATGAATATTCTTTGAAAGCAATAGTCCATGCAAAAACTGCTAATTATGTCATTTGCTTTGCCTCATGAAGTTTCAAATCTGTATCGGTAACTTCTATGGAACACAAAATGATTTAAAAAAAATCCTACTTTATACTGTATTTATTTATGTATTTAATTATTTATGGTTGAAGCATTGCTGAATGTACTGACACACATTTATGCTAAACGAAAATAGCATTCACTTAGAAATCTTGGAAGCGGTGAAGCATGTGTTTGTAGCATGTACAGATTAGCATGTAGTGTAATACAGACAATAATCTTCATATATCAACACACACTTCTGTGTGCCAATAACGCACTGAGCACCAGTCTACAGGATTCACAAGAAAGACATGCTGTCATATCAACACTTTCATACTGTCTGTATGTGCGTGAGCTTCCAGAGCTCTGCTCCCATCCAAACTCATTCGATATTATTAGCTCAGGTCTATGTGTGTGTGTGTGTGTGTGTGTGTGTGTGTGCACATCAGACTCAGCCTCTTCCTGAATTCAGGGATTGTTTCCTGCAATGCAACTCACAAACACACACACACACACAAACAGATACTCATTTATCTATATAAATGAGGACATATCATAAACTTCTATTGTTTTTGGTGCAGCTACATGTGCATTCATAATAAAATATGTGGGGAAAAAAAAAAATCTATAAAAAATGTATAATATGAATTGTTTTCTATAAATAGATGCATTGTTCTTTGCGTTGTCCCTGGATTCCTCAGTATGCACATTCTTTTTAAAACTACACATAATTTCCCTGTAGCATCCCTTGTGAAAAAGAAATACACTTTAGCATACTTTTGCAAAAAAACAAACTGTATTTATTATGAAAATTATAAATTAACTGAATATACTTAGGTGCACACTGCATGTAATGTCTTTGAATTCTTGGTTGCACATTAATTAATTAATTGCAATTAAATGAAAATGTACTATACGTTTCAATTTATATTTAAAGCAATTATCTGAAATTTAGAGTGTTTTTAAGCCACTTAAGTATGACTTAAGGTAACCCCTATATGTAACTGTACAATTCTATTATTTTTGAAATATGATTAAAGAGTACTTAATATGCTGATGAGAATTTGTGGCAAACTAAAATCTACTTTAATATAGTTTTAATTGAAATTTGTAAGACGTGTATTTAAATATATTTGTAATGATAAAGCTGAATTTAGAACATTTAAAATATATTAACTTTAAATGTACTAATGAATAATACAATACAGCTAAAATCAAATGCTTTAGTATGTTTGTCAACACACCGAAATAAGAGTACTACTACTACGCATGACAAAATATTAAACATAATGATTTAAAATGCAATTTTGCATTATTCCAAAGTGCACTTTTTAAAAGTGTACTTTTAAATTGTGAAATTTAACACAATTTAAATTAACACACTTTCACAAGGGACACCATTGTAATACAGACACACAAACACACACAAAGCACGCTGATAAAACATCTGTGAGCATAAACGCACATGGAGATGAGTACTAGTTTGTCAGGTCAGTTGTTCTTAAGTCCATGTCTTTATTTAAGTGCAGCACAAGTGCTGCGTCTGCTGCTTGCTGTCGTCCTGACTCAGCAGCTATTGTCAATTCCGTTTAATTTTGTCATGCTTGACTTCCTGCTACCTCGAGCCCTGTCTGCCAGAAGCTCTTCAGCGGCCTGTCAACTCCAAACAGAAAAAGCTCCACGGACAGATGGACAGTGGGCGGATAATGGAGGAGGAAGAGGATGTTTCTCTTTCTTTCTTTCATTCTTACTTCATTCCTTTCCATAATTCTTTTTTGCTTACCTTAATGGCGTTGCTGGAGATCTGTATCTCGTGGAGTTTGCGCATGGTGCCATCACGGTCGATGAAGTATGAGGAGGCGAGCTGGTGCAGTGCCTCGACTCCTTGGGTGGCGTTGACCATCTTCCGGTCCAGCTTGTTCTTGGCCATGTACATGGTGAGAGCTTCCTCACCTAATGGCACAGAGCAATATGGTCAGTTAACGCAAGACTTCACTTCCTGTCTTTTAGATGCCAAGAGTTAAAATATCACACTCTCAAACGCCCATACGCTTTAAAAAAACAAATTTGTTGTCATTTGCTCACTCACATGCCCTTCAGTGACTCTCTTTCTTTTCATTCAATTTACATGTGACATCAAGACACTCATTGATTATTGAGTGTATTATCACAGACTCAAGCATTAGGGATGCTAGTATCGCTCAAGCATTAAGGCGCGGTCACGCTGCATTTTTCGTTCCATTGACTTTCATTCATATGCATGCGTCAGACCGGAAACGCAAGCCCGTACGAAAAGTTTTCGCATTTCGCTGCGTTCCAAAGTTCAAGCTTGGTGAACTCTGACCTGCGAATTCTTATCACGTGACACTGTGTGACCAACAGCAGATTGATACGTCACAGCATAAGCTCTTAGCTGAATGAAAAGAATATAAATTTAAAACTACAGCACTGCGGGAAAGTGTAGTAGATTGTATGTTTTTTTTTTTTAACATTTTTAGATGTATTATATATTTGTCATGTGTTGAATTGAACTTCTTAAAAAGACACTGCAGAGCGTGACGTCATATCACGACCGTTGCAGCATCCAAGGGAATTTCACATGCAAGTCTAGTGTGACTGCGGCTTTAGGGATTTTTTGTTTGTTTTTGTTTGTGTTTGTTTCTGCAAATAAAGACAAAAGTCAAGAC
>JAHKKF010427977.1:0-28957 GCA_019740295.1 Labeo calbasu | reverse complement strand
CACGTGTGATTTTTCCAACATGTTTACATAATGCAGAAAGACACGCATCGCAGAGCTAGTGCAAGATGAGCATTTGTGATTAAAAAATATATACATTTTTCTTTTTTTTCTTTTTTTTTAGAAAATGGCCAATTGTTTCGCTAGATAAGACCCTTATTCCTTGGCTGGGATTGTGTAGGGTCCTTCTCCTTTAACGTAAGAATAGGCATGACCATTTTTAACTTTAACAAAAAGCTGGCTGTTATGAAAGCATGCCAATTTCGCAACAAAATCGGGCAAAAAAATTTCACTTTTAGCAGATATACACATTTAAAGGTGCTATATGTAATTTTTTGACTGTAGTAAAGCATAAAAATACCATATGTTTGCAGATTTCAATTTGAGTACTTGATTGTAAAAAATCCTCGACTGCCAAAATACCAGAAGTGGCGCATTCCATGATATATAAAAATGGAGCGACTCAGACTCCATCTCTGCATATTGCTTTTAAAAGTTTATTTGAAGTAATTATTATTGACTCATTGCAATTATATATGACCCTGGACCACAAAACCAGTCATAAGAGTCAATTTTTTGAAATTAAGGTGAATAAATAAGCTTTCCATTGATGTATGGTTTGTTATTTGGCCAAGATACAACTATATGAAAATTTGGAATCTGAAGATGCAAAAAAATCAAAATATTGAGAAAATCACCTTTAAAGTTGTCCAAATGAAGTTCTTAGCAATGCACATTACTAATCAAAAATTAAGTTTTAATATATTTATGGTAGGAAATTTACAAAATATCTTAATGGAACATGATCTTTACTTAATATCCTAATGATTTTTGGCA
This sequence comes from Labeo calbasu, assembly GCA_019740295.1. Classification (NCBI taxonomy): domain Eukaryota; kingdom Metazoa; phylum Chordata; class Actinopteri; order Cypriniformes; family Cyprinidae; genus Labeo; species Labeo calbasu. The sequence goes on along the minus strand of JAHKKF010427977.1, from coordinate 28,123 downwards.
TAAAAGAAAAATTGATAATTTTGACCCATACAATGTACTACTTACAATGCTACTTACGACTGGTTTTGTGGTCCAGGGTCATATATGCATTTTAAGTAATTTTAAAGGCAGTTGCTCGCTTAGGTCTATTTTTATTACCACAAAAAATTATTTATAATTATCCAATTACTCGATTGATTATCAGAATAATCAAGTACTTGATTACCAAAATAAACGTGACAGCTCTATTGCAGATATTTTGGAAACATGCTAAGTTCACATACTTGTTTCTCTAAAAAACAATGCTGCAGCCAGTTATTTTTTTACTGCATTCCATGTCAGAATGTCTGTTTTTGTTTTTGTCTGTGTAATTCCGCCCACTGCGAATTTACCCAATAGTATTTTGACGCCACGGGTTGCCAGTATGTGGAAAAAACGGATTGTAAGCCAGCAAGCAAACTCGATCGGAGATCGTAGATTCTACCCGAACTAAAAAGCCTCGACATCTATCTAAAAACCTTTATTATTTATGATAGGTATATTAAAAGATGGATTTATCAATTCATCAACACAGTGAACACAGCAACACTTGTCGCCTTATATTGCAAATTTCGCTCATTCCTGTTGTTTTTTCTCAATCTGGCAGTGTGAGCACTGGGTCTGAAGAGGAGGGGGCGGGACAAGCAACTCTGTCCAACATTTTCAATTTGGGCTGTAGTACCCATTTCAACCACTAGCTGTCAATATTACATACTGCACCTTTAACAGATTTTCTCTTCTTGGATGACTCATTTTGCACTACCCAGACTTTTGTCTAAACAAATCCTCAAACACAGTATTAAATATATAACAATAATTAAAACGAACTATGAATTCATAGGTTGGAAAAGTTAGATGAAACAATATATATATATTACATTTTATTATTATAAATAAATGTGCGTACGTTCTGAAGTAACACTGTGTATTTACACAGACAGCTGTGCGAGACGTCTCTCCAGAGCTGTCAGTCATCTATACCGCCCGCGGCTCTGTAACATGACTGGACTGGAGTGGCAGATCTTTAAAGTTAAACATGAAAAAGTGGTGTTGCATGCCTTTTGGCTCTTCTCTAGCTTTAGATGTTGTCCCATTAGGGTTTCAAATCGAGACATAGCCAGCGGGAAGATGTAGCTTTGCTCTTTATCTTTTTGTCAAACTCAACATACTCAAAGTGTGTTTGTGTTCACAAAGGAGGTGCTTGTACTTCAAATTGCCCATTTGAGTATATGTGTGTGTGTATAGACTGTAGAGTGTCTGTGCTGTAAACCAAGCTGAACTCAAGACCTCTGAGTCACCGTCTGAGAAAGCTGATGTCTCATTTTCTTTATAAAGCTTTAGTTATCCTCATTTCTCTTTCTTTCGCTTTCATCATGAATATTTCTAAATCATATGAAAGAAGTAGAGGTTATTATTTGTCGTTTTTCAGTTCCGCTATTTGTGTATGAGATGGAAAGTAATAGAAGGAAAATGGAAATGGGTGAGGAAGGTGTGGAAATTGTGGCAGAGATACAGAAGATGAAAGTTGCTGTGGTTTTGACCACATCACAGGCAGAGAAGGGATCTGATTAGTCTGATGTGGTTAATGTTATTCGCCGAGTGGAAACTCTGGTTAAGTATTTTGTGTTTAGGGCGTGTTGTTGCAGCCAAGGTTACAGTCTTTCTGTAAAGGCTTGTTTTATAGCTAACAGATGCTAGAACTGTTAGCATGAATAATTAATACACAGTGTGCTGTAATTGTTTTGGGCTTTTAGGAGATGAGCTTAGCCTTTTAGAAATAACCTATAATGATTTGTTATTTGTTTTCATAGATTACAGAGATTTTCTGTGTGACTGATTCCTTGTGTGTGACTGATAGCTTGCAATTTCCTCCAAAATGCACCAAGAAGCAAATCTGCAGGCATGTAGTTTGTCCTGCTAAAGAAGGACAGTCTCAAAGCTCTGCTTTTGCAGTAGTCCTAGTGTGCAAAGGTCTCTAGTGAAAGTGAAATTTTACACAGTGAGTAGATAGGCCCGATCATTTTGAGGTAAATGTTTCCAAAAGTCTGAATCTGTGTGTAACTTCAAGGAACGTCACTACCAAACACCTTTTTTTTTTGCAATTAGGCACACTTTTTTGGGTGTTATTCCATAACATTTAGTTTTTATATGTGTACAACTGTTCAGAGCTGTGCTAGCTAACCATGTGCTGATTAGCATCTTTGAGCTACGTTCAAAAGTATCTAAAATTGTCACTGCCGAAACAGTCACGACCAACTGATCGTTTTGGTAGTGACAAAAGAGAACATGTAATCCTTTATTTGGTGGAAATAAACAAAATTATACTACAGTTATGCACATTTTTATTATTTTAGTACGTTTTGTAGTGTTTTAGTATGTGAGTTAAAATTCTGTAATGTGATGTGGTCACTACCAAAACGTTACTGTCACTACCGAAAATGTGCAGTCATGACCGAAATATGAGATGTTTTGTCAAAAATAAAGTATACTGAAATATCAATCAAGACATTTGATATTGTTTGGTTCAATGTATATTCAAACTAATGAATCCTTAACTTTTACAAGGAAAAAAATTGGATTCAAAATACAAAAAAGTCACACTTGAAATATTGTTAAAATAGCAACTGTTTTACCTCTAAAATGTTTTAGTAAAATAGCAATTCTAATTAAATTATACACTGTAAAAAAAAAACTTAAAAAAAGAAAGTGTTTGTACAGCCTTAAAAATGTAAGTTTACTCAACTCAAATATCCACATTTTTATGTAGTACAACTTAACATTTCATGTTGAGTAAACTTAAAATTTTAAGGCAGCACAAACACTTACTTTTTAAGTTGAAACAACTTTTTTTACAGTGTATATTACTTGTTTTCTGCAAAAACTTTATAGGTCAATATAAGCCTTCTTATTAAATTATTTATTACTGTGTTTCGGTAATGACAAATTTGGGGAGAGGACAAAAATGTCAAAACTTTCTGAAAACACAATATAAGAATTAACTGCACAATTACTAGAAATGTGTACCCTGGATATTATACAATTTGCAAATTTGTGGAAAAATAAATTTTCCAACTCTGACTTTGCACCAATTCTGTAAAGTGGCCCATATAAAACTGCTGACCTACATAGTCTTCTGTTCTGAAAACAAGCGCCATCTGTGTTTTTAGGTTATTGATCGTGCAGGTGTATTTGTGAGCACTGGTATTTAGACCTTGAGGCAGCTCTCTTATCTTCCTACAGTAAATTCCCTTCTCTTTGCCGCCCGGCATGCCTTTTCGTGCCTATTTTGTGCCTGTCGTTATTTATTTCCCGCATTCATTTTGATTTGCCACATGAATAAAGAAAGGAATTAAAGAATACTCACACACTGTACTGCATGAAATCCCAACAACAATGTGATGGAAACAGAAGAGGCCCACTTTATAGAAATCACTCTGTAATCCATGGGTAAAGTGACAGTGACTAATAGATTACGTCACTTCCTGTGGCGGGTCAGAAAGGGAGTAAAAGTGAGTCAGTCTATGGGTTCTAATTCTCAAAGGGAGTGCATATATTTCAACGGTCAGACAGTGTGTGTGTGTGCACAAATAAACACACACCTATTTTCTTTTTATGCTTTTCCACCTATTCATGTTATTGTAACCCACTTTCCATCAATTCCAATTTATTTTTAGTAGGGGAGAATGATTTTTAGGGTGATGATGAAGGCAACCTGCCCTTTGGGTATTTGTGTAAAATGCTTAGTTTGGATTTTAGCCAAGACTTGTTTTCACATGTTTTTTGGAATAGTGGTTCCAGGCTTTTCTGTAGTAAATGGACATGCTTATGTGCATGTATAGATCTGCTGGTAAAGTAACCAGGTGTTCAGTGCTATGTGCGCCAAAGGTGATGTTCAATTCTGTTTGCATTCTGGAAAATTTAAGTGCTCTTCATTACAAACTTTTTTAAGAAAAAAAATGTGTGCCGAGGCCTCCAGACCTGTTCTTTTAAATTAATTGTACATTTAGGTTAATGGCAAGGTGTTTTGATATATGGGAATACTTGCTTTCGTTCCATGTATTTCACCCTTGACACACCCATACAAAGCCCAGAGGCTATGCATACTGAAACCTCAAGCTTAGCAAGCTTTCAGTGCTTTTTCATCTGCTTTTAGTCTGTTAAGTGTCAAAGTTTGGTTTGCTTTGGTTGGTGGAAAGTGGTTTTCTTAAGTAAAATAAGCAGGAAATTTGTTCATAAGAATGTTTTGTGAATCTGGCCCTTGGTTGGTCCTTACTGTAGTAGTTTCACCTGCACATGACACTTCTGTAGATGAAATCATGCCTGTTCTAAAGACAGCAATAGGCTGTGTTGTGATTCAAGAGCGTAACGTTGAGCACCTTCCACTTTTAGTCCTCAGTAAACCTTGCAAAGTCGAGCTCTGTCAGAGCGAGGTGTGAGTGGTAAGATCATGGCATTCTTTCATGGATTAAACCACCCAGGCATTTGCTGCTTTAGATCATAAACACCCTCATACATTGTCTAGCTAACAGCAGGATTGGATTTGAAAGCTGAGTGAGTAAATGGTTATGACATTTTAAAACATTGATACATACAGTGTCTTGCGAAAGTATTCATACCCCTTTATTTTTTTCACGTTTTATGTTGCAGGCTTATGCTAAACTGCTTTAAATTCTTTGTTTCCACATCAGTCTAATCTCCATACACTGTAATGACAAAGCAGAAACAGCTTTGCACATTTATTAGAAATAAAAAGCAAAAATATTCCATTGCATAAGTATTCATACCCTTTTCTGGGACACTTGAAATTAAGCTCAGGAGCATTCATATCACTTGTAGATGTTCTTACACTTCGACTGGAGTTAAACTGTGGTAAATTCATTTGAATGAGTATGATTTGGAAAGGCACACACCTCTCAGAAAAGGTCTAACAGCTGAAAATACATATCAGAGCAAAAACTAAGCCCTAAGGTCAAAATAACTTCCTGTATAGCTCTGAAACAGGCTTGCGTCAAGGCACAGATATGTGCAAGATTTCAGAAAAAAATGCTGCTGCATTGAAGGTTTGCAGAAGCATGTAGCCTCTATTATTCATAATGGAAGACGCTTGGAACAACTACAGTAAGACTCTTCCTAGAGTTGGCCTCCTGGCCAAATTGAGCAATTGATAAAGAAGGGGCTTGGTTATACAGGTGACCAAGAAGCTGATGGTCACTCTAGTTGATCTCCATGATCATATATGCAGATGGAAGAAACTTACAGAAGGACAAACATCACTGTAACATTCCAACAATCAAGTCTTTATGGCGGTGTGGCCAAATTCAGTCCTCTACTTAGTGAAGACACATGAAAATCCACTTGGAATTTGCAAAAAAGCACCTGAAGGACCCTCAGACTGTGAGAAACAAGATTCTCTGGCCTGATCAACCTCAATTCCAAGCATTGTATTTGAAGGAAACCAAGCACTGCTCATCACTTGCAGAATGCGATCCCAACAGTAAAATGTAGTGGTAGCAGCCTCATGCCTTAGGGTTGTTTTTCAGTGGCAGGGACTGAGGGACTCGTCGGAGTAGAAGGAAAGCTCAGTGCACCAAAACATTGAGATAGGCTTAATGAAAACCCAGAACCTCAGACTAGTTAGAAGGTTCACCTTCCAAAAGGACAATGACCCTAAGCACACAGCAAGACTGGCTTATAGACAACTCTGTGAATGTCCTTGAGTGGCCCAGCAATCAAATATTTTTTGAGAAACCTGAAAATGTCTGCCAGCCCCCATCCAAGCTTGAGAGGTGAAGAGGTGAGGCGAAAAATGGCAGATAACTGCCAAATGCAAATGTGTAAAGCATCATACCCAAAAAGACTTGAGGCTGTAAAGGTGCTTCAGCTAAATACTGAATTAAGGGTATGAATACTTATGCAATGTACTTATTTCAGTGTTTTATTTTTAAGAAATTTGCAAAGTTGTCACAAATCTTTTTTGCTGTGTTATTATGGTGTATGGATTGTAAATTGACATGGGGAAAAAGTAATTTAAAGCAGTTTAACATAATGCTGCAACTTAAACAACATGAAAAAAAAACGAAGGGGTATGAATAGTTTTGCAAGGCACTGTAAAGTTTTCAGAGATGCAGAGAATAACATTGCTGTTCACTTTGAAAAGCTCAAATTATGTTTTTTTTTCAGTGAGTTTGTAATGATTCTTGTTTTTTCCTCCATGCTCTGCTGCATTAGTTTTCATTTGGGTGGACATTTTATATGAGTGAATATGTTATTGTGACTGAGTCTGTGAGTATGTGAGAGGTATTTATCAACACTCAGCCTTTGTCAACTTTTTCCCTGTCCTCCTTCTCTCTTTTCTTTCAGTGTATTATAATTGTTTGTTGTTGCTGTCATTCAGCACTTTTACACTTGAAGCTTTGCAGATGTTTCTTTGGAATGCTATTCCCATCATCCCTCTCTCATCAGTGGTCCTTTGCAGTACCGCCATTGGCTGTGCAAAGAACCTCCGCCTCCTATGCTGTCTTCACAGAGAATGTGAAATGTAATTTTACCATGTTTACAAAACACAAAAAAGACACTAATGATACACTGCCTTTACATGCTACACTACATAAAACAACACAAAACCACACAAACACAACAGAAAAGGTAACATAAAACATAGTATAAAAAGATATTAGCTCTGTTGAAAAAAAGAGCATATGCTGGTTAGGTATGTTTTGAAGCATGGTAACTGGTTTGAGCTGGTTTAACTAGCTCCTGCTTAAACTAGCTCGTGACCAACTTGAGGACCATCTTAACCCAGCTCAAACCAGCTACCTTGCTTTAAAATATATCTAACCAGCATATGTGATTTGTTTCAACAAGAAGAAGAAATAATACTTTAAAAAATACAACAAACAGAACAGATTTTTTGAGTGGTCTTTGCCCATGATGATTTAAAATGGTTGCTTTTGTAATCAGTGTTACAGAGTAAAAAACATACTACATCTATGACTAGACTATCAGAACAGATCCATGAGTTTTCAATTAAACTTTTTTAGTAGTGTTTAAGTTCAATATAGATGACACAGATCAGTGTGAATATTTGGGGGACTGCTGGATGTTTTAAGCCGATTGGCTCGCTCCCTGACAGTAGGGGCGAGGTTTGGTAATTTGTGTCTGCCAGGTGAACTAAAGGTCTTCCACATTCTTTTATTTTCCATCCTTCTCCTCCCTTCCCTTTCACCCACATCCTGTCACCTTCCCTTTGGCCTTGCATACTCTCAATACCTTTCCTTTGTGGCAGTCATTTGCTATGTTTCCATGCACTTATTTTCATCAATCCAATTTTTCAGTCGTTGTGTTCAGACAAAAGTTTTTGTCCTAAATGGCCATGACGGCAATACACAAAATTTCTATTTTAGACACGGTTTCTATTTCCGCAACGTTGCCGCTGGAACAACATCATACAAACTATATGACAGTGATAATCTCAGATAATGATTATGCGCTGTATTTAAAGTTAAAAGTATGTAATGTGAGTTTGAATATCATTTTGCCTGACCTAATACTGAAAGCAACAACAGATAGTTTACCTCAGATCTTGAAAATAAATTAAAGTTCACTTCAGAACAAAAATTTACATATAATTTACTCACCCCCTTGTCATGCAAGATGTTCATGTCTTTCTTTCTTCAGTCATAAAAAAAAATATGGTTTTTAGAGGAAAAAAATTCAGGAATGCTCTCCGTATTGTGGACTTCTATGGTGCCCGTGAGTTTGAACCTCCAAAATGCAGTTTAAATGCAGGTTCAAAGGGCTCTAAAGGGCTCAGAGAAAGAAGGGTCTTATCTAGTGAAAGGATCTGTTATTTTCTAAAAATAAATGACTATTTCTATATTTGTTAACCTCAAATGCTCGTCTTGTCTAGCCCTGCGTGAGCTCTGTGCATTCCGGTTCAGTACAGTTAGGGTATGTCGAAAAATTCTCAAAAACACTGTTTTAACTTGCTTACATCGCTGTTTTACCCTTTTTGTAAAGAGTTCACTTTGTAAGCACTGGGTCAGTACTTCTGCAGTGATGTAGGACGATTTTGAAGTTGGAGGAGAAAATGAGATGGGAGTTCATGCAGAGCTAGACGAGACGAGCATTTGAGGTTAAAAAGTATATAAATTGTAAATTTTTATAGAAAATAACGATCGTTTCGCTAGATAAGATCCTTCTTCCTCGGCTGGGAACTTTTAGAGCCCTTTGAAGCTGCATTTAAACTGCATTTTGGAAGTTCAAACTCACGGGCACCAAAGAAGTCCACTATATGGAGAACATTCCTAAAATATTATTAACATTCCTTATGACTGAAGAAAGAAGGACATGAACATCTTGGATGACAAGGAGGTAAGTAAACTATCTATACATTTTTGTTCTGGAGGTGAACTTCTCATTTAAAGCAAAGATGTGCATTAAAAGTGCGAACTCAATACGAACCAACACGCATGTTCCATAACAAAGAAGGTATCAGTCACTCAGTATGTACATTTAATAATCTTAAAAATATATAATATTTATGATTTAGATTCTAAACTTATAAATTTAGTTGCGAGTGCAGTGCGCTTTCAGAGAGAGCCCGCCCACACAGGCTTTTGATTGGCTCTGATATTTGATTGATTCTATTGCGTCGCGTCTCATCTGGTGTGGAGTGGACACCCAAATTGCTTGTCGCTAGAATCTTGTTGCGTCGCACATAGTTAGGACACAGTATAATTGTCACTTTTGCCATATCTTACAAGAACATAGCAGAAAACCTTTTTAGCAAATATTTAATAAACATTCTTCTCCACTGACTAGTTTATAAGAAGTAAATCATGTAAACATGAACATCATGGAACCACGCATATGCCTAAAGTATTTTTGAATCCGATTGAAAATAGTTGGATTTAAGCATTTACAGGCTTACTTATTTCCTATCCACCTAATTCTTCAACACGAAAGTAAGCCTATGGGCGAGACTTCCAGTTCATTAGCCGCTAAAGAAAAATAACATTGTGCAGTCAGTGTGTTGATAATTAAGATAATACATTAATATGGTAAGGCACACCAATTTGCAATATCAAGCAGCAAAACAACCTGTTTTGTACAGCTAAAAATAGCTGGACATGGATGAGAGTGGAAGCCAGATCCATAAAGTTTACAAATGGCTGCTCCCATTCTTCTCTCAGTGTTTATGTCTAGGGACAGAATTACATTATGGACAAAAATCAGATTCATGTGATCCACAGAATTGGAATTTAATAGATAAAATGAATGAGCTTCCATATATCAATGGCCATGACAGCAGTGCTCTTTCTTTTTATATTGTATTGTCTCATTTTCTTTCTTTTGTTGGGATCATTTATCAACCCTAGGTTGACTCCTTAGGTCTGCTGTGAGAGGCCAGGACCCATACATGTACAAGATCACATATCAGGAATGCTGTCTCTGGATCAGAGCTGCTCCTTAGCACTCCTTGGCTTAAACCCCAGTAAACAATATGAAAATCTGATCCTAAATCAGCACTCTGCACAAATACATGCTGTTGGATCTCCGGGGGCGGACTTCCTCCCTGAGGTCTGATGAAAATCAATGTCTGTGGTTCTGGCTGAGCCTGGCTGAAACATTTATCAAGATCATCTGATGGAAAGTGCCTGGATCTGAGGAAATGAAGGACTGTCTGATGTCTGCTGTACACTGAGAGGATTTGTATTTGATTGCTGCGTTCAGCAATCGAGGGAGAACCAGATAAAAACACATTGGGAAAAAAAAACTGTGGGGTGGGGGGCTCATACATTTTGCATTAAAGCAGAATGGCTTCTTAATTGGGTCTCCTCCCCCCATTGGGTTGGCCAGCCATAACCAACAACACGTCTGCAGTCTCAGCCTGGCCAGATGGTGGACTGAGCCCAGAAGTGGAGGGGTGCGTTGAGTGTGTATTAGTGGCTGTGACTTGTAGTCCTGCTGGGCCATCCTCCCCTTATCCATCCATCCATCTGACTGTTTGCTGTGGACGGTTGGAGCTAAAGAGGCACCCTGGCTAAAGCAGCTGGGACTTGAGACTGGGTGTGGATTGGGGGAGGGTCATGTGTATGTTATCAAGGATTGGCATCGAGAAGAACAAGAGGAAGGAAGGAAATGTAATTGAACTGAAAAAGTAGGCCATGTCCACACTAATACGTTTTCGTTTGAAAATGCTTATTTTTCTCTCCATTTTGGCCTTCCATCCACACTGACACAGCGTTTTTGTCAAGGAAAACTGAGATTTTTGAAAAAACACTCTCCAAAGTGGATACATTTGAAAACTGCATTTTCACATTGTAGTGTGGACTATGAAAATGAAAGCTTTTGAAAACGTTGACGCATAATTAGTCATGTGACGCATATTGTACCAATAGACATCGATGTTCATACTGGAAATTGTGCCTGTTATGTGCTATTCACTTTCACACTGTTGCTAAAGATATCTATTTGTACGCTCTTCATATTACAGTCCTAAAAAGATGACAAAAAATGTACTCACAATTGCTGTTTACGGGAAAACATGAGGGAAGGTGCTTTTTAGATCAAACGTGTGAGCGCGACATGAATGCGTCAGTTAATGGGATATTTCCGTAAATAAAATGATCCTGCTAGAAGAATTGCGTGGAGGGTTCCGTCTGTATCATCTCAGTGAGCTTTTATGAGGTTGTACACATGTGCAGTAAGGTGAATTTAACGTTTTCCGACGTTTCAGTGTGGATGAGAAACTTTTGGAAAACGCCAATGCGGACTGATAGCATTTTAAAATGAAAACTGTTTTCAAATGTATCCGGGTTATTGTAGACGTAGACTTTAGGCAAAAACACACAAAATTATGAAGAATCTGAGCATTTTTGGAAAACAGAGTTAGGGATCAATTCGAAGTGGATACTGTATAGATCAATAGAGGAAAGCACAGAATGAGCTTCATGCAGCTGGTTGTTCCTAATGATAACTTGCAGATAGGTCTTTAAAATTGTCCACTCCATTAATTCTAACAAATGGACTCAGCTGGACTCTTGTCTTGGTCATCTTGTCCTTACCAACACTGTACTTGGTACTCAGTGTGCTTTGACATTTTTTGTGAAAACCAGCATGCAACATTTGAACTGAATTAAACTTTGAATACTGAATGAATAGAGTGGTTGCTCTGAAGCTGTTGGAGAGAAAAAAATGCAAAATCTGACTGGTACAATTTCAGTCAGACTAAACCATTTACATGACATGAATTATTGCTCAAGTCTGTGTATAAGTGTGCTTATTGATTATTCTTGACTGAGCATATATCATTGTAAAGCGAGAACATAACATGGCCTCATCTGCACTAGTCTGGAGTATCGCATGTGGAATGCCGAGCTGTTTTTTGTCAAAGCCTTCTTTAGGGCGGTTCAAGGATATAGGATTGTGTATCTCCACTGAGAGCTTTTGCTGGACCGGTTTGAAGTGCAATATCCAGCTGACCCTGCCCAACCCAAACACAGCACTAATGTATGTCTGAACCCCAGCCAGGATATTACGAGTGAGCAGCGTCAAAACGCAGTCATGCTCACTCTGATTCTGACCTAGTTTTAAATACTCTCTCTTCTCTTCATCAAGGCTTTCCTTCACTGGACCACAGCCAGTGTTCCATACTGCCCATCCATATGCACTACAGCTTTCCATACTATAAAATGACTCCGGTGTCAAATTATGCAACTGCAGCTGAGCAGACCGGCCTCTACCTCATAGCCATATGGAGAGTCTGTGAAGCCTGATTGCTTGTGATGAAGACAATGATGTTGACGATTTCTCCAGACCTGTGTACAGTTTTGGTTGCTGTGTACCAACTCAAAGTTTCCATTATCACATTTACTGCCTGTGTAAGTCAGTCTCTGTGTGTGTGTGTGTGTGTTGCTTAATTTTCCACATGTGTACATGAGATAACATCTAATCAGGGAAGAACTGCAAACTAGGGAACTGGAGAGCAACCAGTGAAAATGAAGCCAAGGTTTTTGCCACTAAGACTGTTGCATTTGAGCCATTATGTATGTTGAATACCTAGTTATGCTGTTTTAATTGGATTCATCACAGTTCATTTAACACTTGAACACATCTGAGGTATTTGCAACAGCAACATCTGTAGCTACATTCAGTCTCTGCGGTCTGGCACAAATTAATTTTCATTGCAGATTGCAGTGTATATGTTTTCTATCAGTATGGCTATCAGCATAGCTTCGGTATACAAGGTGTTTGATAATGTGCTTTTGGAGTATTACAGGAGATGACACAAACTGTCTTACCAGATCAACTGCCTCCTGTGGTTGTAAATCCTGTCTGTCTACTCTTTGTTAATTCCATAAGGAGGCTTTGGCTTGATTGTACTGTATGTGTGTGTGTAGGAAGAGTACGGCCAAATGTCTTTTGAAATCTTAGTCTCTTCTCTGCTGTTTGGACACTTGAGAGTAGCAGGGGTGTAGATTGCAGAGCTGATATTCAGTTGTTTCAAATGAATCAAAAATACCCGGCAACGTTCCAGAAACTCGGAAAACACCGTCCAGCAATTATAAAGGTTCAGCAAGTCCTGCAAGCATTTCAGGGATGAAAAATAAATGTCAACGGGTTCATTCGGGACCCTGATTAGAAATGCTAGTTTTTAATAGAGTACAGAAACAACAACGTCTAGAGCATTCAAATTAATTTGTCTGTGGAATTTGATCCATTTACTTTCGGGGTCTTGTAATCAAAAATCCTGTTGTCTTGCAGGTGGTGTGCATATGATTTTTGGCTTGTGTGTTTTGCCAATGAGGCCAACCACTTTAGTAATGAGGTGTTTCACCAGGGCACAGATTGTGCTGCATTCCTCTGAGACGTGAAAGCACATAAGCGCTGATGAGTGACACACAGGCACATTCTGTGAGATGCACTTCAAAAGACCTTGAATTTAGCTCATGTGACAAAACAGCCTTTGCTGTAATGAATGCCCTGCAGTGGAACCCAGAGGAAACAGTCATTCCACTGGCTACCAGGCTCTATAATGCTTCATTAGAGTTCTGTTTGTTTAAAGCTTACCCTCCTGACAGTTACCAGTGTGCCAGTACGAGGCCTCCACCCTGTTTCCAACATCCTGAGCATGTGACGTGAGGGCCAAGTCCTGTTAGAGGGGTATCACAGAATTTCTTTGTTTTGACGGCAGGTCTGGAGCTGGGGAGAGATAATGTTAATGCGGTTTACTCATAATGTTGTTTTCATCAGATATCGTTTCCTTCTATTCTTTGTTTCTTTATCACTACCCACAGTTTGTGTGTTTCAAATTAGCTGAATGACTCAATGTTTGAGATTCTTGACAGAAATTAAGTGTTTCACAATTTGTTTTAAATGGCTTGCTTCTTGTGTATCTCTCTAAAGACTCTTGCCTCTTCTAAGATATCACTTTGAATTGTGTGCACTCTCTAAGTGTAACCTTATTGTCTCCTCCACTTAACTCTCTTGTGGCATGTGCCATTTTTAACATGAGTAGATAATAAACATGGCTTTGTCATGACTTTCATGTGATGCCACAATGCTTTTGTCAGTGTAATCTAAGTTAAACACACAAGGTATACCCGAACTTATAAAAGCTATACAGGAAAGCAACTAAACAAACAGAACACAGATAAGTGTATGTTATCATAAAACTGGCACTTGTTTGAATCTGATACAGTGTTGAATCCAAAACTGTGGGGAATGCATGCTTTGTGTTGAAACCTCTTAGTCAACGGCACTATTGCTTTCCGCTGTGCTGCAGGCTTTGGGTGGATTTAATGTCAGCATATCAATTTGATTCTTTCCCCAGTATGATGTCAGAGTGTATAGTTGTTTTTGCACCAAGGCCAAATACATGGATCAGCGTCCAGATACAATATCCTGCTGACACACACGTGAGTTCACTTGGCCACCTGTGTGCACTGTTTTGCAATCCAGACATACCTTTACATTGACTTGTAGTTATAGTTATATTTTCTGACTGTTAGGACCATACTCCCCGCATAATTACATTCTTAAAAAGAATTAATAACCTTTTGTATAAAATTTGTATTTTCATTTTTCAGTTTTGAACCCCCTGTAGGTCACAAGGGAGAAAAATCTGGATAAATGGGACACACATGAGGAGGCAGAGACACATGAGTGCTGACTGAAACCTGAACTTTAAAGACACTTTTTCTTTTTCAAAGAAGGGACTAAGATTATTGGAAATCAAATCAAACATTTTAGCCACTGGAGACTGCATCTTAATGTTCTGTTAAAACATCTGTACAGTAGGTCAGTTACCCTGGTGTTTTCATCACAGACCCAGCACACTGATGTTACAGAGTTTCTCACTTTTTATAGATCTTTTAAGTTACTGACTTGTACTGAATCAACAAATAGATGATTGATGTAAAGAAATAACAGTAGAGAAAATAACAGAGAAAAATGTTCACTTGTACTAGAATAAAGCAGCAAACATTTTTTCTCATCTCTTTCTGTTTCCTATGGAAACCCATTTCCACCACTGAATACAAATTTGTAGTGGCTCATTCAGGTTACTGCTACTTTTTATCTCACAATTCTGACTTTTTTCTTAGAATTGCATTATACAAACTCTCAGTTCTGAATTTTTTTCTCAGAATTGCATGATATAAACTCGCAATTGCGAAATATAAACTCACAATTCTGATTTTTTTTCTCAGAACTGCTTGATATAAACTTGCAATTGCGACTTATTGTGAGTTATGAAGTCAGAATTACATGATATAAACTCTAAATTGCGACTAAATCAAAATTGTGTGATAAACTCGCAGTTGCGAGTTATAAAATTCAGATTTGCGGGATACAAAATCGCAATTCTCACTATTTTCTCAAAATAAACTCGCAGTTGCAAATTATACATTCAGAATTATGTGATATAATCACAATTGTGACTTAATTAAAATTGCGAGATATAGACTCACAATTCTGACTTTTGTCTCAGAATTGCGAAATATGAACTCACAATAGCTAATTATAAAGTCAGAATTGTGAGATATAAACTTGCAATTGCAACTTCTTGCGAATTAGGAAGTCAGAATTATGTGATATAAACTCACAATTGCCACTTAATCAGAATTATGAGATATAAACCCACAATTCTGACTTTTCTCAAAATTGTGTGATATAAACTCGCAGTTGCGAGTTATACATTCAGAATTGCGTGATATAATCACAATTGCGACTTAATCAGAATTGTGAGATATAAACTCACAATTCTAACTTTTTTCTCAGAATTGCATGATATAAACTTGCAATTGCAACTTATTGCGAGTTACACATTCAGAATTACATGATATAATCACAATTCTTAACTTTTTCTCAAAATTGCGGGATAATGTCGCAATTTTGTCTTTATAACTCGCAATTGTGAGTTTATATCATCAACTCTGACTTTATATCTCACAATTCCGTGAAAAAAGTCAGAATTGTGAGATGTAAATCACAATTTTGAGAAAAAAGTTTGAAATGTGAGATGAAAGTCGCAATTGCCTTTTTTATTTTTATTCAGCGGCGGAAACTGGCTTCCATAGTTTCCCTTGGTAATAGTGTCAACAATTATTTTTCTTTCTTCCATAGTTCTGTTCAACTTTTGAGCTGTTCAGCTTCTCAATGTCAGCATAAGTTATCAACTCTCACTGAAAATGAATAATGTCTGGTCACTTTGTTTCTGCAAACTGCTGTCAGTGTGAATGAGCCATAATTAGATTATCTTCATGAAATATGTGTGTTTGTAAGTTGACTAGAATGTAACTATTTTGCCAAGTAGACTCTTTGGTTACACTTTAGGTGCCCTTGTTACAGCGTAATTATACATTTAAGTACTGAGTAATATTAATAACTACATATCCTTACTAAATGGTTAGAGTTTGGCTTAGGGTTACTTACATGTAATTATGCATAATTGATTGTTATTATTATAGCAGGTACATGTAACATGTTTAACAAGGATACCTTAAAATAAAGTGTTACTGTCTCTTTGATTGAATTCTCAGATGATTGAAACCTCAATCCTCCTTTATCTGAGCTGCCTGGTATGCAGCCTGCTCTCCATTACAGTGAAAACACATTAAAATACAACCAAATATGGTTTTGACATATAAAATGGCAAACAGTAACAATTACGTTTGATGATGACCTTTACATTTAAGATGAATCAAAACATTTGATTAGAAACTATCTATAGATCAGTATAAACCACAAGGAATCTACAAAGTTGAACCCTTTGATGAGCTCATATTTTGATTTTGAAACTTCTTCAGAATTAAAGTTTTTATTAAAAACAGACAAGGATAAAGATGCTCTTGATCAGTCTGAGGTAAATATCCTAATCTTACATATGGGAATAATAAACCTATCCGCGCATAACTCTCACTGAACATATCCTCGTTAATCGTCCCTCTCCACACACATGCGCTGTATCCAGCTGTGGAATTGGAGAAGTGGGGCTACAGGGCGGAGAAAAAAGGGAGAGGAAACTAAATAGAGAGGAAGGAGGTCCCACTTTTTGCCGAGCACGACATGGAGAGAAAGTGAGAGGTTTTACTTCAAGTCTCCAAAGCAGCTCCCCTTCGAAAGCGCAGCGGTTTGCTGTCTGGATCGCGACAAACAGAAAGAGAACAGAGCTGCTCTGTGTCAGGATCGAGGAGAGATTCAAAGGAGGTTTTCAAAGGAAACGAGACATTGCCGGGCGGTAGCGAGCGGAGGAGGTCTACTGCTGGTTCGCACAGGGAGAAAGCGGGGAAAACAGAGACGGCTCTGTTGCGCGGATTTTAATGAAATACAGCAGCTGTCGGACACACGCCTGCAACCTCTACCTACCCCGAGTTAGATGCGTTTGACTTTAAGATGCGGAGCGACCCCATACTGTTCGCCTCGAGGGGTGAGTGTCCAGTATCTCCATGAGTGGATTCATTGTTGCATGCTTTGAGACGGTCGATTAATATTAGGCTACTGTCAGCAAACTTTTCATTTATAGCTTGAAAGAACAATGTAACTTAGCTTTTAGTGAGATGCCATATCACAACAAACAGTATATGTTAGAAACACACTTCTCATTCTGGAATATCTTCGCGTTTTGAGTAGTTTGTAAATAAAAAATCGGATAAACTGAATTTAAACTTACAGTAAGTTAGAAAATACTAAATATTTCATATAACGGACATTTCAAAGGCGGGAATACCTTTTCGAACTCGGAAGAGCTGAGTTCACCCCGTGAGTCAGATTTTCTCCGTTGAATCCTTCACAGCTTTTCTCTAAGGTCAGTTAAAAAAACCGTTGCGATTTGAAATGTGAAGACGCGGTAAATTTAATGGCTTAGCAAGTCGTTGACTGCTATTTGTTTGCTGTGTTTGTTTATTTATTCTAAAACGTTTTTAATAAGTGCTTGTCTTTAGTAATATTCAGATTTGCATTCAATTAAAACAAAGCAAATTCTTTAAAATTATTTTTTAATATTTGCACTCGAGAATAAACAAATCACAATTGTTAGGAAAAGTGATTCCAGTCACCCATAATAACTCTAGGGTGATACAGGTGCCGTGTTATCTTCTGTCACAGAAGTCTGTACTTTCATAAACACAACATGAGCTGGATAGGCAGGACGCCTGTAATTCGTTGGCTGGCTGGCAGCTGTGAGGTGTCAGGTATCCCGTACGTGCATCACAGCTTTGCACTCTGTTGGATATGACAGAGCCCTATTGTCCACAGTGCTTGAACAGTATCTGAGTGCAGGGCGTAGTATTGGCTTTTTTTACTTTTGTATGTGAAGGGCCAAGTGTGGTTTTGCCATAGCATTTTTGGGTGTTATTACAAGGCTCTCTGGAATGCTTGATTCTGATTGGTCAGTCATAGCAGTCAAACTTTAATTCTGAATGATTGTTTTCCAGAATATGAGATAATTGTCCATATCATCACCTTCAGGTTAATATCAGACATCCTTGCTTTGTTTGAGTGTCCTTATCATGTGGTTTAGGGTTTGTGTCAAAAACCATATAATATCCCTTAACGTACAGTATGTTACAGTGGGACTACAACACTGTTCTTTATATGAAGTTTTTAAACTACAACATGTCAGCATAGTTCCAGATGTGACATTTTCCTTGTGGATTTGAACTTTTCATCTCGTTCTGAAGCTCATGCTGAGCTGCGCTGGTGGTTAATGTGTTTATTGGCATTTATGAACATGGCACAGTGTTGTTAGACCAGTCTGACATGAATTGGCACTCGATTACTGTGTGTGATGTGGGTATTGGTCTGTTAGCCTACTTGGCTTTATTTTAGGGGGTCTCCTCTCCGACAGTTTCCACACTGATGACTTTTTAAAGGCCTACACGTGCCAGAAACCCCCAAAGCCTTTCCTTTCCTCCAAGTAGAGATGTCTGACCCAAAAAAGACGAGTGGGAAGAAGAGAACTCTTTAACTTTGCCTTCCTCCATCTTTTCCACCCACTCTGTCAACTGCTGCTTGGCTCCACTACAGTTTTTTATCATATTTTTCTGTTTTTTCCCTCTCTCAATTGCTACCATAAACATTCACTACTACTCTGTAAGAAAGCTAATAGCTCTCTAGTCTCTACATTGTCCCTGAGGGGAGAGATTAGTGTGCCAGAGAGGTTAGTCAGTTTGCCTCTTTAAAAAAACTATTTAAGACAAATTTGGGAAACTCTAAGAAAAAGGAACTCCAAGCATTCATGACTCTTAAGTGGAGTGTATTTTTGTGACCATAGGTTCAATAACTGGTTCAGTTATACTACTGGTTCAATTATAATTATTCAGTATTCAGTTATTATTCAATATGCAGATCACTGGGGGCGGTGGGAAGCATAATTGACCCTTCGCAGGGAGTTTCACTGACAGAACTTAGCTTGAAAAAATGGTGTGTTTTAAGTCTTTCCACAGTTGAAACAAGATACCTTCTGATGTTCATTCATGTTTATTTCATGCTATAACTAGTAAAGAGGAAGAGATAATCAGTTAACATGCGCTGTCACGACACATTAAAGAGCCACAAAACGGTATTTATTGTTTGAATTTCTTAAAAATGACTACATTTAAAGGCTGGGACTTAGGGTGTGTTCACACTTGTCATGTTTGGTTCATTTAAGTAAGTTTGAACGCTGCCATCCAAACCCTGGTGCGTACTAAACAAGCGGACCAAGACCCTTCTTTTTAGCAGTCTCACTTTCCTTGTTTCCAAACAAACTCTGGTGCGGTTCAAATGAAATATGAACGCAACACAGACCAAATACTTATACATGAACCAAAACAGAAAGTAATGACAAGGTGCGACGCTATACAACATGATTTCATGAAGGGAATAAGTGGTGTTTCCAAAACAAGATGAGCAGAGGGCGAATGTGGAGCAACGAGGAGGCAAAGTGTCTTTTATGAGCTCTTTGTGAGTTCACAGGTGGTGAAAAAATCATATACAATCAACAATGAGCACGCTTAGTCCAGCAGGCGGCATTAGGTGTATTCAACTTGTGGTGCTGAAGCAGACGATCAGTGAATGGGTACGTTGATGTCATACACCCGCACCACCGCTTTAAGTCGAATGCACGTTTTCCTTTTGTTTGGGGTGTTCGGTGAGTTCCGTCATGAAATATGCATCATCAACCCGATCAATCAGGTTGTGAACATGTCATTGTGCTTTTAGGTTCGGTAGATTCGCTGTCACAAATGCCAGTGTGAACGCTAAGCGGACCAGGACCAGTATAATTTTCCTTTTTGGTCCAGACCAAATGAACCAAACAAACCGAACTACAAGTGTGAACACACCCTTTGTTTCATACATAAAGTAACCTGCTCTGTCTTGTCTGTTGGCATGTTGTCAGTTTTCTCTTTGCTCTGTGATGTAGTGTGTATTGTATGTGTGGATGTGGATGGCTTGTCAGACATAGCAACTGTACAAAGGGGGGCGGGTCTTCGCGAAGTGTCAGTTGGTCTTAAATAATTGGTCAACATGCATAGATTTACATTGAATATTTGATTTAGTATTTTACATTACTGACATCTTGAAAATGAGTTTATTGTTAATGTTAAAATATATCTTTTGTCTATTACACTACTGTTTGGGGTCAGTAAGATTTTTTAATGTTGTATTTTTTTCCCTAATAATATTTTTTTTCCCTAATGATATATGTACATGGTAAACTCGTAAATGTGCTACAATTCAGCACAAGCTCTGAAGTAATTATTGGAAGGCAAAGACACAAATGCTGGTAAGCATTTATAAATGCACACATAGAAAAGTGGATGCAAACACTTCTATGCTCACTTTCCCAGGCACCACGGAGTCTCCTCAACCCTCTAGAAGGATGATTCCTAAAGGTTTCTGTAACTAGTGGCCCCTCTTTCCCACCCCTCTGCCCACTGTGGTTTAAAAGTTAGCGCTCTGTAATTATACACACACACACATACTCATAAACACACAAGTATGCATACATGGACATATATTCTAAACCGTCCTTTCATAATTGAAACCTCAGTATTTTCACATATGGATAGTGCACACATATAATCAAACACAGAGATGAACGTAATCATACAACTGAGATATTCTCGTTATTGATGATCCTGGTGCATTTGATATATGTGACTACACAGATGCTGGTATTGAAGCCCATCATTAGTGGGACAGTAGAGCATCTGTTCAATATTTTCTTCTATCCTGTAGTTTTCTACTATTTTCCAGGCATGTGCAGCCCGAGTGGTGCTCTGGTGTGCCCTGGCCTGTGGCAGTGAGTGGTAACCATGATGAGGCCAAACCGTAAAGCAGCCTAATTTCACAAACCACAGACTAGTAGCTGCCTTATTCCCAGCTGCCAAATGTTTTGTTTTGGGCACCCAGTGCCTCTCAGATCTATGAGGGATTCTATACAGTATATAACCTTTGATATTTTGGGTTCCAATGGGATATGAACAGAAGGACCACTTATAGAAAAATCTATGGGAGAAATTGTAACAGTCAGTACGGTGGCTGTCAGTCTTTGACTTACCAGCTTGCTGATAGAGTATGTGTGTCAATGACAATGTTAATTTTTTGTATAGATCTATTAAAGGGATAGTTCACCCAAAAATGAAAAGTACTCACCCTCATGTTGTTCCAAACCCGTAAGACCTTCATTCATCTTCAGAACACAAATTAAGATATTTTTGATGAAATCCGAGAGCTTTCTGACCCTGCATAGACAGAAACACATCTGACACGTTCAAGGCCTAGAAAGGTAGTAAGGACATCGTTAAAATAGTCCTTCTGTGTCAGTCTTTGACGTGCATTTACAGGAGTATTTTGAAACAGAACTTTGATGTGACTCTGTAGGTGTTATAAGAGAGTACTGCATGCTTTTATTTTTATCTATCCCTCCTTCCATCCATCTGTTCAGCTTCCAAGCTGTTTGGTGTGTAAGGCTGGATCGGAGTACGAAGAGCTTGTGTTGTATCTCAGTCATCACCAGTTCTCCGCCTGGATCCTGTCCACAGACATCAAAGGGAAGCAAAGGACTGGATGAGAGGTCGGCTTCCTTCAGAAAGGGAGGACAGACGAGCGAGAGGTTCACGTTTATGTTCTTGGCAGGTTTCTTAACCAAAGCAAAAGAGGTTGTTTGTTATCTTCTTTTTTTCAAAGGTTTATTGTCAGTTGTCATATCTTTCCCCTTCTGAAGTAAGAAGTGAGAAAAATGAAAAGTGTCTTGGCTCAGTATGGAAATAGAAATGGAGAAGAGTGGGCGAGAGAGATAAAAGAAAGCAGAAGCATAAGTGAAGGATGTGGGATGGTGGGTACTCCACAGAAACTTGGCATGGGTTAGTGCTTGATTATATATATGGTACTAGGTCATAGATCATGTGTGAGCATATGGATTCAAACGGTTCATTAAAGAGAACTGCTTTACAAGAGTCGGATAGGGTGACAGTGCGAGAGAAAGGTACTCTGTAATCTCTGCATATAGACACGCTCACACATTTTCTTTGGTGAATTTCAAGGATGTTGGTGCTTCTCAGCGTCCTGGGTGGTAGACCATAACCACGTATACATACACACCTACGCAAATGTACACACATACTGCATCAGCAGACAAATAATACTAGTTCTTGCATGCTGGCAGCATTACAATTGCTTTTGCAGACCACATCCCTCTATGTTATTGAATTTGGGTCGGAAGAGTAGAATAATGTGATTTTTGTTCAGGAGAGACTTTGGATGTTGTTTATTCTGAAAGTTCACTAGGTCAACTTGTCGAACTGTTCCTAGACAACCACCAAACCGAATGCCATTCATTATTTCTCCCTGTCAACACTGAATTAAAATCAGCTTTGCTTGTTGAAACCTTCGCTGGCATGGCATCAGCCTTTTTCTGGTCGTTTTGGCAGGTATTTGTAAAACTAAACCAAAGTTCTCTGTAAAATCTCATTTTGCTGACTTTGAGACCCTTGGGTTTTTTTTTTTTTTTGGTTGGGATGTGTTAATATGTTCCTAATTTGTCATTCCTCAGCTGGAGGCATGTCACTGTTTTAAAGATGGGTTCTTTGAAAGCATTGCTTGCTATGTTTCATCATTTTGTTTTGTTTACACTAGGGTTAGTCATTGAAAGAGAACGTGAGTGAAGAAGAATCAGAGTCAGAGATTTGTGATCGTGGGTGGTTGTGATTGTTTAAAGTTTTTCCCTTCTCCTTTCTCTCCCTTTTTTCTCTCTCCCCTGACTTTGCCCCCAAGCATAGTCTGAAGGTGGTCCTCATTTTTGTGTGGCACTTGGTGCTCTTTAATGCAGCGATTTGGTTTGCTCGGTTGGTTTTTAAAGTGTATTTCCTTTCATGTTGTTTGGCCACCATCACTGAAAGTGCTTCATTAGCTTTATTCACTCTGACATGTGCAAGCTGTTGGACAGGGAATGATAAAGGAACAACTGGAAATGGTATAAGCTCGTTGGATTTTTCATCATAAGCCGCAATATGAGATCTAAGACCTATCAAAACAGTTGAAAATGTTCCTTCAGTTCACTTCAGTTATTTTACTCTAGTTGTTCTTTTTTACTCGTTTTTTGTCTGATTTGAAGTCAACATATTTTTGGGTAAAAGATATGTATATTTATACAACATATAAATAGGGATGCCCCCTAATAGTCGACTTAAGTTAGTCAACAGGAAGAGGCTTGGTCGACCAAAATTTAATTAGTCGTTTAGCCGCAGAAAAAAAAAAATCACAGGAAGTGGCAAAGTCATGCAGTCTGTGACGGACAGATCATTAACGGCTGGTCTGTGTGGTAATGTAGTACATTGGGCAGGACATCCAAATGCTCACCTATCATTCATCGACCTCAAATATGGCTTTTCATCTGAAAAATGTATGTAGTAGCAACTTTACATGGCCGCTTAATCTAAAGTTAACATAGAAAAATGTGCACTATTGCAGAGTGTAGAAGCTGAACAGTAGTGCGCTCACTGCATGATAGATGAAGGCACTTGCTCTTAAAATACTCCGTCATTTTTGGTCATACAGATAAAGTCTTTTGAATCTGTAGACTCTACATTTTATTTGTGTGCACTTAGAATATCAACGAAACGTTGCACTTTTGTAAAATAATGAAAGCAAACAGGATGCGCTTTCTGCCGTCTCAGTCGAACTCTGTGTATACTTGCCTTACAGAATTGAAAAATATATCTGTAGATAGCGAAATGTCTACTTTCAAATGAACCAATTTAAATAGAAAACAAATATTCTTAGATTATGTAATCTGTATGAAACATTCATAGAGGTGCATCCACCACTGCGGAGATGACGAGTCAGTGGCAAGCTTTTTTGCATGCGCTTGAGCACATATTAGGCAATTAAAGGCTCATTATTATGATTTATATGGTTTATTAATAAATGAGCGACTAATAGTCGACCAGTGCTTAAAATGAATGACCACTAGTCGACCAGAAAAATCATTAGTCGAGGACAGCCCTACGTATAAATATATATATATAAATTATATTTATTAGGAATGTGCCCAATTCCGAATACCGTGTTTGGGAAGGAAATAATGTACTTCGGAACCCCTGAAGGGAATAAATACGAGATGGGAGAAAATATATATTTCAATGCTTTCTCTCGCAATTGTATCAGTAGGTAATTATACTATATATAAACTGTGGGCATCAGGGAGCCACTGTTCATATGTGGGGCATTTAAATCGCTTTTGAATGCACGCTCGCTTTTTACTTTAACTTTTGAGATTCACTATGGAGCGGCAGTATTTACCACACATTTTACAAGACTAGATGTTTGTCATTGGTGCTCAGGATATGCAAATCATTCACCATCACCCTTTTAGTCATCTCCTCTTACTTTGTTTATGTGGTAAGTGAAATTTTATGCACTGTAATGTAACAGGCAACCACTAGCAAGTGGCTAACCATGTCACTTTAGTGGCTCCGTAGAACATGTTATTTGTTTTCAGTGCCTTTCCGAATACAGATTCACTATTGGGGCACATCTCAAATATTTATGCAGCAGTGCATTCTGGTTCTCAAATCTGATTGGCTGAGAGCCTTTTCCAGTGGTGCAGACTGTTCTTGAAAATGCTTGCAGAATGTACTACTAATGTTTTTAATTTTAATTTTTGAATAATAGCCTTATTAATTCATGTATGATACTAAAATGATACTAAAACAGGGTGTGCAGTAGAATGTATATGTATATATAAGATCATGTCACCTTTGCAACAAGCCAGTAGTTTTTCAGAGTGGACAGTTTGAATAAAACCCTCTATAAAATTGTGAAAAAGCTTGTGAATGAATATTTCAGTGTGCTGTTCTACTGAAATGTGATAGTAGATTACACACAGTATAACTGAGGAGTGGTTTGAGTGTGTTCAGGGGGAAATGTCTATTCAGTTGGACACAAAAACATGTGATTTGAATTATCTAGCAAATCAACAAGACCTCCATTGATTAAATTCGATGACACCAGAATGTCTTCCTAAATCAATCAGAGCTCAGCCAATCAATTTAACTGTGATGCAAGAAAGAAGTCTTGTGTATCCCTTTAGAACAAGAAGGTTTGAAAAAGCTTCCTATTTAATAGACATAAATCACTGCAACTTTAAATTCACTTGATATTTATCACTGAGAACTGCATTCTTGAGTTTAAAATACCTGCATTCGAATGAACTACAGCCAACCTGAAAAAGACTGGCTCATATCCAGGTATGAAAGTGTCCTCATGGCTGGAATCTAGACTAGCAGTTGTACAGTGACACACTCAATTTGCTATGCACACTTCATTTCATAGCACACTCTAATCAGTGAGCTCTATTCTCTGTTTTACGTCAAGGAACTGTCCCTACAGCAGCCGTCCTCCCCCTTTCAGCCCTCAGTCTTATGTAAACCTTCAGCTATGTGTTTGTATGGGCCTGAGCCCATTGTAATGCCGTTTTATAGACCTCTGATTTTCCAGGGCTGCAATTCACATTTGATAGCCTTTGATATTCCTCAGGTGCCGAGCCAACAGATACCCATAATTCACTACTTCTTCCAGATGCCAGTCAACATCTCAGTACAGAAAGCACACGGCACATCTTTACAGTGGCAATGTGAAAACATTTGATGCCACAAACTTAGTTTGTTAGTTTTTCTTACTGAGGTCCTGTTGTGCTTATTAAACATCTGATTGTGTATGTGTTTTTTCAGCGATGGAGGAGTTGTTGGCAGAGTTGCGGGTCTTTCTGGAGTTGTTGGACAGAGAATATTTAACCGCTGGAGTGAGAGAGAAGAAACAGCAAATATTAAACATCCTGCACAGAGTTCTTGCCACGAGAGGTAAGTCCAAACCCCCTTTTGCTGCTCATTTGACCTTTGACCTCAGCTGAACTATGCACACAGCACCGTATGTCTTTATCATAACTCATGTCTCCTTAATATCTCTGTGTTTTGCTATCTCAGAGCCCTCATGTAAGACAGACATACACACCTCTCTCCCGGCCCCTCCTCAGATGCCCCTACCAGAGATTCCTCACCCCTGGATGGTAAGATGTGTATATTATTATAATTAATACAGCAAATGTAGCTGCAAGCAGTGATTACCGTGGTACAAGCGCTATAAGGCAGTTAAGCACATTTGAAAAAAGACATTATGTAGCAAGCCTGTAACCACCTAAATCAATAATTTAAAAAAGCTTTTTGGGCAAATCCAAGTATTTTACCATAGAAATATGTTTTTTAACATTTATGACTGTTATAGTGCCAGCTGTGGTCTGATCATTAAAACTTTGCATGCTTGTTTAGAATCACCTGACACAAGTTTTCCTTTAGGCTTTATAGGATTTTGTGTAAATTTGGACATGTCCCTTTTCTATAAGATCCAGTTATAGCTTCCCAAAGGGTAAATTTCAATTTTTTTTTGATAATTATTGACCTAGAGAGTCCAGAGAATTGCACTGCAGTGTTTTTTCCAGATGGTGTGAAAAATGTAGGAACTAGTTTAAAAAAGCAGTTTTTTTACATCTGCCCCATCATTTAACAAACAATTTGATTGACAACAGTGGTTCTTGAGGCAAAGTTGTCTGGAATTAGGAGTTCTATCATATGTTACGAATTTTGCGTGTATATGCGAAAAAACGTGAAATGTACAATCATATGCCCTTGAAAAATGCGATATTGCCTCCCGGTGGCTGATTTTGTTCCAAATTTCTCACAGACCTTTGTGGCTGCAGAGTTTTGTTTCGATCTGCCTCCTAAAACCTTATCTTAACAGGTGCTCACACTTCCTCGGTCAATGGCGGCCATGTTTTTTTGAGATACGCAAATGTCCTTATAGACACTTGTGGCACTTTGGACCAAGACTTTTCATGTTGATAGGACAAATGGTTACGTAGGTATGCCCATTTATATGTTTTTCCCTCTTATAGCGCCACCAAGTGGCCAAGCTCTGTGATTTTGTCCTGTGACCTCAGATTGAGCTCCTACATAAGTGTTCTGAGTTTAGCGAATATATCTCATTTCGTTCAGGAGTTATAGCCAATTTTACTAAAAGTGCCCCACCCTTTTTGAGTGTTGTGGCATTGCTTTGCAACAGTGAGTCGAAAGTTAAACATTTTGTTGATATTCACTCTTCAGAGAATCTTTCTGCACTGTTTGGTTCCAAAGGGGCAAAAAACCTAGGACTAGTTCCCAAAAGTAGGTTTTTCAAAAAATCCGCAATACCCAAAAAGTTCGCCCAGCTCCCAATCGAATCTCTTGTCCAACGTGAGCCAAGGATTCCAACGACATAAGACACTTGAGCCTGCGACTGACGGTTTAGGAGTTATGAGCGATTACGTACTTTGGATCTCAGTAGCGCCCCTGTCAGGCCGATTGGGGTGAGCCTTGGTGATGTTGGCGGTGTGAGTACTACCATCCCTCCAAGTTTCAAGACTCTATGGCTTATAGTTTGGTCTGCACGATCAGTTTTACATGGAGATTGCTGATCCTTGGCCATTCTAACAATTACAAAAGGGTTTTAGCGCTATGCGCTTGAACCCCTAACTAGGACTGGGCGATATCACAAAAAATGATATCACTGTAGTTTCATCTTTTAATATTCAAAATGTGTCACATCATTTATATATTTGCTCTGAAATAACTCAGCAGAAGTTTGGTTTAGGTTTTTCTCAGTGTGTTTTAACATTCCTTGTATTCCAGAAACAAAAATAGTGTTGTCCTATATTTGGAAGTGGTGTCGTCTGAACCCTGAATGCCACTGGCTGGTGGTTTGACGGTCTCTTTTTGTAAAGTGTTCAGTGTTTTTTATGATCTCTGTAAAACAGCAGCAGGAAGTGTTCACATCAGTTAGCTTTCTGTCACATGACCTCATAGTTGCCGACACACGAACCCGATGTGGTCTCATCCGTCACACGTGAAACGCATTACGCTATTATGTGCTCACATGTGTGTGACACTTAGAGTAACAATCATCTTTGTTTGAGGGCAGCAGCAGATGCTTGTGATAAATAGCAGGTGTTCATTGGTCGCCGTTGGTCATTCTCAAACGCACCTTGTTTTACAGTCCACCCTTTACGCACTCAGCACTTTACAGT
>JAHKKF010427660.1:0-24058 GCA_019740295.1 Labeo calbasu | reverse complement strand
TTTTCTTTCTTCTATACTGATTTTCATTAATTTGTTCATTCCTTCTTCCCTTCGTCCTTTCTTCCTTCCTTTCTTGTTCTTTCTTTTTTTTCTTGTGTTTCCTCCTTTCATTCCTTGTTTCCTTTTTAGCTTCCTGCCTTTCATTATTTCGTTCATTCCCCCTTTTTGTCCTTTCTGCTTCCTTTCTTTCTTACAATCACACATTTTTAATTGCACCTTCAAATGAACTGCTTGGTAATCTGAAAGTGCTGATTATAGCTTATAAAGGTTTAAGCTATATAAAGCTCATTTGCCATAAAGGTGTGAGACTCGTTCAATTCCGTCTGCCAATCCTTTAATCCTCATTAACATATCACTCATCTCTCTCCCTCTTTCTCTCTTCCATTCCTAATGCACATCAAAGAAAACTATTATGAGTGACACCCTAATTTATTTTTCCTCTTGTTTTGATTGTTTGTCAGCTGGATTGTTGGTATTTATTATGGTGTTTGTTATTCTTGGTATGCATTTCCTGTTTTCATGTTCTTTTTCTTTGGTGCAGATGGCAGGCCTACAGCCGGGTAGAAAGATCTACTCCATTAATGAGGACCTGGTGTTCCTGAGGCCATTTTCTGAGGTCGACACCATGATCAACCAGTCCTTCTGTATACGTCGCTCGCTCAGACTGCTGGTTGCCACAAAGAACAAAGAGTGAGTCCACGTTCACGGCAGAAATCAGATACTTATGCACAGACACACCGACGTGTTAAATGTAGCTGGGTACAGTGTAAACGGACACTACTAGTGTTAGAGTTACATGCAGGAGAGCAGCACACTGCAAAACACTTGTTCATTAATGTTTAAATGTGCCAGCACTACTTGTTCCTCAGTATAGACACTTTTATGTGCCCCAAACAATGATGTTCTTGAAAAAAGATATTCTGCTAAGCAGCACAGAATACATCCAGTGAAGCAACACTTGCTAATGTCATGTTGCTTGAATAAAAGAGAGAAAAAAAGCTTAGCTTTTGTGCTTTTCTCATATCTTTGTGTGTATATGATAGGATTGTGAAGATCCCAGATGTTCATGGCACTCTTCCTTTTGTGCTCTGCGGTTCTTGTCCACCTTACGTTCATGCAGTGAAGAAAGGTGAGTTTTTATTGTTTGTGGTGATCAAAACAAACATGCACATCTTGTCACATTCATATGCAAAGTGATTATGGCCTCAAAACCCAGAGACATTCTTTTGACATAAAAATTCACACGTGTTATTGTTAATCGAGGAATGCTTTCCGTCTAACCTGCCAGGCAGATGTTAATGTACTATAAAAAGCTTTTAAATGAACCA
This sequence comes from Labeo calbasu, assembly GCA_019740295.1. Classification (NCBI taxonomy): domain Eukaryota; kingdom Metazoa; phylum Chordata; class Actinopteri; order Cypriniformes; family Cyprinidae; genus Labeo; species Labeo calbasu. The sequence goes on along the minus strand of JAHKKF010427660.1, from coordinate 22,730 downwards.
AATTCATGACACCAGGCTGCTGTGGTCATGTGATCAACATCTGGAGCTCTACAGCATTTGAACCCAAACTCAGGATCCCTGCACATGTTTCTGGGTTTCAAAAGCACACTCTAGGAGCTTTTTGAAGTCAAAGCCTTTAGCTCATCTTCAAGGCACTTAGACAAAAGTAGAGATTTATGATGTGTCATTATGGGAGCTTTCATCACTTCAAGTGCCCCTGAATGCAGGGGGTGTAAATTCCAGAATAATGGTCTATTCAAAGTAGAGGTGAGAATATGTGAAATCGCCCTGTTAATAAACAATAATCATAAGTTCTTCTAGTCTCATAAATCTTTTCGTTGCTGCAGCTTGTTGGAATGTCACATTTTAAATCTCTACATCAAACGGTTTGCTTTATTTAACACTCAAGATTTTTTTTTTTGTCTTGTACACTATCATTATGAACATAAATTTATGGTCTGTCTTGTTTCATTGAGCTGATATATTAGGACAGGTACCTGCTCTTAAACATACAGGAGTTGTTTTTAGCAATGCCATAGGAAAACAATTTTTGGTTCCTCGATGAACCTTTCTGTAAACTGTTCTCAAAAGAACCAATTTTTTATTAGTTTGAAGAACATTTTAATAATCTGAAAGACGTTTTTCCACTATGAAGAACGTTTTAGGAAATGCAAAGATTCCATTAAAGGAGTAGTTCACTTCCAGAATAAATATATTTAATGATAATTTACTTTCCCCCATGTCATCCAAGATGTTGATGTCTGTCTTTCTTCAGTCGAAAAGAAATTAAGGTTTTTGAGGAAAACATTCCAGGATTTTTCTCCATACAGTGGACTTCAGTAGGAGCCAAATTGCAGTTTCAGTACCCCTTCAAATGGCTCTACAGGATCCCAGCTGAGGAATAAGGGTCTTATCTAGCAAAACAATCTGTCATTTTCTAAAAAAATAAACATTTATGTACTTTTTAACCACAAATGCTCATCTTGCACTAGCTCTGATTTTACGCATTACATAATCATGTTGGAAAGGTCATGCACGGTTAGTTCTTCGTCTGTGTACTGGGTTTTTAAAAAGTAAGGTAGGCCGAAAAACTCATTTTCTCACTGGGTCTTCTCAAACACTTTCCCCTACGTACACGTGACCTTTTCAACAGGATTTCATAATACGTGAAGTCGAGTTAGTGCAAGACAAGCTTTTTTGTTTAAAAAGTATGTACATTTTTATGTTTTTTAGAAAATGACAGATCGTTTTGATAGTGAGACCTTAAGCTGGGATCATGTAGAGCTTTTCGAAGCTGCATTAAACTGCAATTTGGACCTTTAACCCTTTGATCCCCATTGAAGTTCACTACTGTATATGGAACAAAATCCTGGAATGTTTAACTCAAAAACCTTTCGACTGAAGAAAGACATGAGCATCTTGGATGGCATAGATAAATTATCAGAAAATTTTTAATGTTAAAGTTTCTTAAAGGAAGATACTGTAGATGCCAAAATTTTTTTTAAGAGTATAGTATGTATTTCTTTAAACGACAAAATCGTTCAAATACTCCCAAAACATTCAAATGTATTTAAGTACAACAAACACATAGCTAGGTTGTTATGTACAAATACAAAGTGATGCATAGTCGACACTAGCATTACATCATACACATTTGGATGAGAAAGTGTCTAGACTGGTTTGGATTTGCCTACATGTAAAATATACTACCTTCCAACTTCAATATCATCCATTTGACATTTTTCATTTGTAAGGTCGTTGTACATGATTTTTGTGTATACAGGCTCTGAGGCAGCAGCAGCGGGTCTTCAGCCTGGTCAGTGTGTGCTTAAAGTCAACGGCAACAACATGAACCAGAGCAGCTATCAGGAAGTCCTGGAGCACTTCAGTGGCCATCAGCCTGTCCTGGAGCAGCAAGACACTGTGAGAATCAACACTGCATTGTGTTTAACACTGCATTATGTGGTTTTTTTTATGTGCTATGTGGCCCACATATGGTGATCCCAGAGGTTATTTGCTTCTGACACTCTAGTACCTGTTTCCTCTCTTTGTGATATTGTTTTTTTCCTCTGGCGCAGAGCTGTGGTCAGTGGGCGTACCGTGTGTATGAGGATGTGGAAGAGCAGATGTCTTTCAGGGGTTGTGAGAATGGCTCAGATTCAGAGGACGGCTGCACTAATGGAACAGGTAGTGTGTTTGTGTGTGTGTGTTGGCAAATGAGTGTGGCAGGTGTACCCAAAAAAACTTATTGTCGTTAACGGAAACTATTGTGAATTCAAAAGCCATGGGAACTGTAAATCTAGTCTCATATCCTCGGCTTTGTACTGAAGTTCGTGTGCGGTGAACTTGTGCAAAGACATTTTACCAATGGTGGACGTCTTTGACTTCTTGGGTGAATTTAAATAAATTACAAATTGCTTAACCTGACTTGACTATTAGTGTTTTCTGTCTAAAAGAATCACTGATATGTAACCATTTATGAATAATTTAAAATAAAACTAAACTGAAATTAAAAGTATAACTGAACAATGATGTAAAAATAAAAACAAGTGACATTTTCAATAGGTAATTTACCTTTTTAAGGTCTTTGAAATGCAATGCAATGAAAAATCCTGGTCACATTTCTCTGTGTTCCTGTTAGATTCTTTACACTTGTGTCGTCTTTGGATTTTCTAGGCTCTGTAAGAAGGCTGGAACAGTTGTCCATTTCTGACGGTGTTCCTTCAGTCAGTCTGAATGTGGATAATGTTCATGTGGAGCATGGGGTTGTGTACGAGTATGTCAGCACGGCAGGAATCAAACACTCTGTGCTGGAGAAGATGGTGGAACCCAAGGGCTGCTTCAACCTTGCTGCAAAGGTCAGGCCACGGTTAAACGATAAATCATTTCAGAATTTCATTTCTAAAGACCTATGCTTTTTCATATGCTGTGTATTCGATTTCAAGATGGAATTCAAAAGCAGTTGTTTTTTCTAACCTTTCACATGTTCTTGCGTGTATTTTGATTGCTCTCAGATACTGGAAGCCTTTGTGAAGGACGACAGTCTGTTTGTGAAGAGCTGCCGACAGCTAATGTCTCAGAATGAGAAGGTGGTGACCATGCCACAGTTTGAGTTTCGTAACATCTGTGACACCAAGCTGGAGAACATAGAAAAACGCATTTGCAGCTACAAACAGGTGTGACATCTGTCTTGCTGTTACTACTTTATCACTTTGTCATCTTCCCCATTGCACCTCAGATTTTATAATACAATATCCAACCTGATCTCATGATGAAAACGTACCTGTGGGAACTTTTTCGCAAATGTACGTTTTGTGACGTATTCAATGTGAAATGTCCACTAAGTGCTTCCCCCGGAACAGATGAATGTACATATGGTACATTTATGTGACATTGTTTTTGTACACCGCAGTTCTGTCCGTTGAGCGGTGCTACAACTCCAATGCTCTGTGACTTTTTAAAATAACGTATCATTTGCACTACACGTAAACTTACCCGATAGTATGAACACTTGCAAATGTTACATAAAAACTCAATCGCAAGCATGCCGTTTTAGCTTGTTTTTTGATCTTTTGGCTCTTTCATCGTGAATTTTCATGGAATTCGTACCCAAGGATTGTGCATCCTTAGTCGAATTCTGTGCTGGCTGAGCTACCGAGCAAGCATGTTATGTCCAGAAAGCAAAATATAGAGCTTTAATTATAACTGTGTACGAAAGCAATTACAAGTGCTTGCTGTTTTAACACCTCTAGTGTTAATTTCGTATGATATGTATTTTGCAAAACAGTTCTTGCGAAAAACTTCCCACAGATACTTTTTCGTTATGAGATCAGGTAGACACAGGTAGACAATATCACAGTGTTCTGAGATATAAATGACTGTTTGTTTGTTTTTTTTTTTTAACTAATTGACATGTAAAAATGGAATAAAAGGCATTAAAAACCTCATGGTTCTTTAATATTCTTTTCCTGTCAGTTTGTGGAGGAACTGCAGACAAAAGCCTGGCCCACATTTAAGCAGGCGAGCAACAAACCTCATGCTCTGGGTTGCATGGACTTCGTCCCCACCAACTGTCATCTGAACCTGATGCAGGTGTCCTCTCCGAAAAACACCACCTCATCAAGCCGAGCCTTCAGCATCCGCTTCGGACGCAAGAACTCATTCTTTGGTCTTGATCCTGATCAAGGTACATGTAGTTATGATTTATAACTGAAGGGATTTATTATTTCTCATAAAAGCTCAATGAAATATTTTATATATGATGTCTATGTTAGAGAAATGACTTTGATTAAATACTACTGTGTTAAAATCACTCAGTCATTGTGGATTCAGCTCATTGGCTCAGTTAACCAAATCTCCATGTTACAATTATTGGAAGTTGTAAAATAGTAATTAAGCTTTATGGTGAAAACCTCCCATGTCTTGTAAAAATCATGGCCTGCTATTCCCAAAGCGATCCAGAACCTTTTAAAGCACTTCCATCAGACCTCCATTAAGACACCATTAGACCATAATAAGTAGCTTTTAGTGATGTCATCCTCACTGTCCCACAGGTCTATATAGTCTTCCACTCCCTGTGGCCCGACGCCCACATCTCTCACTTATTATTTTGTTTATGAGGTTTGATGCTTTATTCAAGAAGATAAACCGTAAGTCATATTAGCTTTGTCATCAAATACAACTAGCAAACTCAGCACACCAGAGCTCAGCAACAATGATTTCTGTTTCTGCTGGCCTGGTTGGTGCAGTTGTTCAGATTTGTCCCGATTTTTCTTGGAGGAGCAAAAAATTATACAATTTGTAGCCATTTTCATATCATTTTATTTTATTTTCTAAATTTAGTTTTCTTTATTAAAATTGTTACTAGCAACAATACCTGTAGACGATACAACTTTAGTGAAACTGCTTGACATCTATAAATATACCTTTTAAACAAAAAAATGGATTTTTTGTTGATTTTTAGGACATGTTGACTTTTAAATCTAAGACATCCTGCACTTGTCCAAAAATTTGAAGACCAGTAATATTTAGCTACATTTTAAAATTCAATGGGGCATCCCTGGAACTTAAAGAGGCAAAGCATCTGGTTTTCATTTCTGGCTTCACCTGCCCAGATTGCTGCAGCCCAACTTTCTGTCTAGCCGCCACGTGTAGCTGGGAAAAGAACCACATAATGCTTTGTTTCTTATGCTGCTCAGCACGAAAGCTTTTTATTTTTCAGTCTCTGCTACACATCTGCTCTGCAGTTGTCTCACGGTCAGAGATGTTTAAAATTCCTCCGGTACACTTCTCAGCAGCCTAAAGTCTCATGGTCCAAGAGTATGCTTTGCTGCTTTTCAGCCCCTCAATTCTCCTGTTTTTTTGAGCCACAAAAACTCCAAACTTAGTTTTACTGCGTCCCTAGACAGCATTTTAAGGCATGCGCCCTGCATGAAGGCTGAAATCAGAGTACCATAATTACGTCTTCTAAGATGCCTTCTTTAGGACAAATTGTATTACTTATCAGATTGCAAACTTAGTGACAAAAGATATCCAGGATGCTGTATGAATCAAGAAAATTGGCACTTGATTAATGTCACTTATTTTCTTCCTGCAGCCCATCTGAATCCCATGTCCCATGCTGTGCATTGCGTGACCAGCATGGCGGCCCCCTCCTTTAGTTGCCTGAGTTTAGATGAAGAGACGGAGGAGGGTGAAGGGAGCACAGAGGATGGCAGGAAGCATGAAGAGGGAGGTCTCAGCTTCCTTCTCAAACAGGAAGACACGGAGAGCCAGGACAATTACATCTGCCTTTATAACCGGCTGGACATATCAGTGCGAGAGATGAAGCAATACGTGGCCCAGATAGATGTGTAAGTGATGAAATTACAAAAGTAATTTTTAAATTAGATTTAACATTAAACATTTCAAAATAGTCAGCCCTTGAAAAGTTGAATAAAATGAATAAAAATAATTACTATACATCTAATCTAATCATTAAACTGAAATATTTAATAAGCTATAAAAACTCTTTCAAATTCTCATCTGAAAGCTTAAAATAGGTTTAAATAGTCTAATCTTTGAGTTCCTGAAGTTCAAAACTTCAGGATGTTCTTTTATAACAGTCTAAAAATATTTATGGCTTAGACAGAAAAAATGTAAGAGTGAAGCCATAACAGACGACTACAGAGGAGACATTTCAACAGCCTCTCAGGAGGAACGAATGTTTGTTATTCAGTGGCTAGCATGTGCTGTAGAAGTTAATTGTCAGTGAAATGGAGTCATTTCCCAATCCCATTCCCCTGTCTCTTTCCCAGTGCCTTTCTGTCAGTCTACCCTTCCCTGTCCTATAAAAGAACAAAGGTCATTAGTAAAATAAAAGGGTGTTTCTTCAAATAGAGACAGTTTTGTCCTTATTGTCTTAAAATACCCCTAAAATAAGCTAAAAATAAGCTCTTTTAAAGGAAAAGTTCACTTCCTGATAATTTACTTACCCCATGTCATCCAAGATGTTCATGTCTTTCTTTCTTCAGTCAAAAAGAATTGAAGGTTTTTGAAGAAGTCTCCATATAGTGGACTTCAGTGGGGATCAACGGGTTGAAGGTCCAAAATGCAGTTTCAGTGCAGCTTTAAAGGCCTCTACATGATCCCAGCCAAGGAATAAGGATCTTACCTAGTGAAACGATCGGCCATTGTCTAAAAAAAAAAAAGACTAGCTCACATTATCACTTGTGACGTACGCAGAAGGACCAACCCAGTGTTTACAGAATGAACGTGCAAAGAAAATCAAACTCCCAATGTTGAACGATTTTGAAGTTGGAGAAGAAAATACAGTACACAGACTAAGAACTGACTGGCCGTGACCTTTCCAACATGATTATGTAATGTGTGAAGTCGCTGACACGCATTGTAGAGCTAGTGCAAGATAAGCATTTGTGGTTGGTTAAAAAGTATATAAATATCTATCTTTTTACAAAATGGCAGATCGTTTTACTAGATAAGACCCTTATTCCTTGGCTGGGATTGTGTAGAGCCCTTAGAAGCTGCGTTGAAACTGCAACTGGACCTTTAATGTGTTGGCTTCCATTGAAGAAAATATGAAGAAAAATCCTGTAAAATCCTCAAAAACATTAATTTCCTTTCAACTATAGAAAGCAAAACATGAACATCTTTGATGACATGGGGATGAAATTACCAGGAAACTTTAATTCTGAAAGTGAACTAATTCTGTAAAACACGTTTCACACTCTGACTGGTTTAATTTGTCCAAAAATAGAGTAAGAACAATAATATAGATAGACATAAAAACTGTAGATAAACAAAAACTGTTTTTATGCATTTTAAAATGTAATTTATTCCTGTAATGTCAATGCTGAGTTCTTTGATAAATAGAAAATTCAGTAGAATTCTTTTGTAAAGGTCTTTACTCTTTTGATCAATTTAATTACTGATTAAAAGTATTAATTTCTTTACAAAAAATCTTACTGATTGCAAAATTTTGAAATGTAGTGTAAATAATATTAAATATAATTGAGATATTGCCCACATTTACAGTCCAAATTTTAATTACAATCATAAATCATCCGATAATGATCACTTATTTTCATAATTTTTAAAAGTTGATCTGCTCCAACATTAATGACATAAGTGGGAGAATCAACTCATAACTCACAAGTTTAGTGTCAAAACACTCTCATAATTCATTAGAATGGTTCATGTCTATCTGTTTCCAAACCTCTCTAAATATGTTTAATCCTAGACTTCTGTCATCGATAACTGGACCGACCCAGCCGCAGGGCTCAGAGCCACCCTCATTCGAGAGCGCCCCCTCAACCTCTCCCATCCCAGAGGAGACAGACCAAGACAAGGCAGAGCATGGTGGGAACAAGAGAGTGTGCTTCAAAGTCAATGAAGATGATCAGGAGGACTCTGGACATGACACCATGAGCTACAGAGACTCCTACAGGTGGGGAAAAAATTTAATTGAGATAATGTTTATGAAATGAGTAACACAGGTCTGAGTCCAACCTGCAGCATGTCCTGATCCCATTACACTCTTAAGAATAAAGGTTCTTTATGTTTCCATGAAGAACCTTGAACATCCATAGAACCTTTCAAATGGAGAAAAGCTTCTATATAGTGGAAAAAGGTTCTTTAAATGTTTAAAATGTTCTTTTAAGAACTGTTCACTGAAAGGTTCTTTGGAGAACCAAAAATGGTTCTTCTATGGCATCTGCATAAATACATCCCTTTAGAGCTTTTGTAAAAGAGAAGTCCACTTCCAAAACAAAGATTCACATATAATGTACCCAAGAAGTTTGTGTCTTTCTTTCTTCAGTCATAAAAAAATTGTTTTTTGAGGAAAACAACATGCAAAGAAGATCAAACGCCCTTAATAAAAAAGCTAAAACAGCGATATAGGACAATTTTGAAGTTGAGGGAGAACATGAGATGGGAGTTTTTCGACATACCTTAACTGTCATGAACCGGAAAAAAAACAGTCCAGGCAGAGTAAGACAAGATGAGCTTTTGACATTAAAACTTTTTTATCTGTTTTGTGACTTGACAATATTTTGTTTTCTGTGATGTGACATGTATAAAAGATGATTTAAAATCCCAGTCTTCCTCCAACACCCATGAAGCAGAGAGAGTGAGCGAGACGGGGCTTCTGGGCTCCTGTCTGCTCCTCCTGTCCAACAGATGTTGCTAAAACAGACACGTAAACATCCCTTACAAAGAACCTGTTGTGCCACAGCAACCCAGACGCCCTCTGTAACCGCTAAAGAATACATTCAGTCACCGTTGTTATGTCATCATTATATGGAGCAAAGTTTGTTTGGTTGTGATCTAGACCTGACAGAGCAGGGGAAAACTGAGGCTGACCACAGCCGAGTGGATTTTATGCTTCTGTCGGGATAAACGGATGCCTGCTTTTGCACCCTCTATCATTATGTGGCGTTCCACTCTAAAATCCTGCTGCTCTGTGATAGGGTGAGCTCATGAACAGCTGCAGCCGTCATGTTTTATAGATAGAAACCTTTTTTCGGCTCTTACAGTAAGTAACTGGATTTGTCTGTGGGATGTAGGTAGGCCGTCTGTTCTTGTTATCGTGAGAACAGGGCTGGCTGTTAGGGAACATGAACTTTCAAGGGTTCAAGAGGTTGAATGGTAAAATAAGAGGGAATGCTCCTTTTTTCTCTCTTTAAACTTCTGGGAGTGTTGCAACCTGCTGGTCATGAGCTCGATCTGCTTCCATTCTTGGCTTGTGGTGGCACTAAATTTGGCCTCCCCTCTCATTGTGGGGTGGGGAAAGGGAACTACTTCTAGTCTTTCTGCTACTAGTGGGTTGAAGTACTGTCTGTTTTCCCCTCTTAAGCTTTTTTGGAGCACATTTCGAAAGTTTCATTCTGTCTCAGAATAAACATTTCAAGGCTGCCAAGAAAACGTCCACCTAAAATTGTTGATCTAAGTGGATAAAAGTTGAAATTGCTCATGAAGCTTGCTGATGTTTAAATAGTTGTGAAATGACTCCAGCTTTTACGATCAGTGTGAAATTGTCTTAAAGGATTAGTTCACTCACCCGTCATCCAAGATGCCCATGTCTTTCTTTCTTCAGTTAAAAAGAAATTACGGTTTTTGATGAAACATTCCAGGATTTTTCTCTGTATAGTGGACTTTAATGGAGATCAATGAGTTGAAAGTTCAAATTGCAGTTTCAAGGCAGCTTCAAAGGGCTCTACATGATCCCAGCCAAGGAATAAGGGTCTTATCTAGCAAAAGGGTCTGTCTTTTCTTTTTAAATAAATATTGATAGTAACCACAAATGCTCATTTTGCACTAGTCTTGCGTCTACGACTTCACGCATTATGTAATCACGTTGGAAATGTCACACATGATAGGTAGGTGGAAGTACCGACCCAGTGTTTACAAAGTGAACGTGCAAAGAAAGTCAAAAAAAGGTAAACAATTTTGAAGTTGGAGGAAAAAATGGAGGAGTTTTTCGCCCTACCCTACCATTTTGAACCGAAGTACACAGACGAAGAACTAACCACACGCAGAGCGCGTCTGGAGTGGACTAATTCTAGAGTGAACTAATCCTTTAAAGAGATAGTTTACCCCAAAATTACATTTCTGTCATCGTTTACTTAACTTTGTCGTTCCAAACTTTAATGACTTTCTTTCTTCTGTAGGAAAGAAAAAAAGAGTTCTCAGCGTTTTTATGTCTATGCAATGAAATTCTTCTGAATATCTTATTTGTCCCACAACAGAAAAAGTCATAGACCAGACCCTTTGGTATTTTGCAATTTTGTGATCGTAGAAATTCATGTAAATTTAACCAGTTGCCACATTATTTGTGGAAGCTTTTTTTTTTTAAAGTTAACCTGAGCAGCCTAAACTAAGCATTATCAGCTAATCAAAATCTATAATTTTGAGCCTAAAGAAATTGATTAATCTGTTCAATCACTGTCCTGCCACTGTATTGCAGTAAATATAATCATAAAATGAACAGGATTGAAATGGCCATACTGAGATATTGGAAAGTTTTTTGTTTCAGTGACGTTTTCCATTATATTTGTCATTTTTCTTCAACTTACTGAATAATTACTGAAGTTCACATCTGTTTGACTAACTATAATGCTTTGAGAACAGTTTAAACATTTGTGACCCTAGACCTCAAAACCACTCATAAGGGTCAATTTTTGAAATTGATTTGAAATGAATAAGTAAGCTTTCCATTGATATATGGTTTGTTGGGATAGGACAATACTTGGCTGAGATACGACTGTTTGAAAATCTGTAATCTGAGGGTGCAAAAAAATCTAAATACTGAGAAAATCACCTTTAAAGTTGTCCAAATGAAGTTCTTAGCAATGCATATTACTAATCAAAAATTTTTGATAAATTTACATTAGGAAATTTACAAAATATCTTCATGGAACATGATCTTTACTTAATATCCTAATGATTTTTGGCATAAAAGAAAAAATTGTGATTCATACAATGTATTTTTGGCTATTGCTACCAATATACCCGTGCTGCTTAAAGGAGAAGTTCACTTCCAGAACAAAAAATTACAGATAATTTACTCACTCCCTTGTCATCCAAGATGTTCATGTCTTTCTTTGTTCAGTCGTAAAGAAATTACGCTTCTTGAGGAAAACATTTCAGGAATGTTCTCCATATAGTGGACTTCTATGGTGCCCCTGAGTTTGAAATTTCAAAATGCGGTTTAAATGCAGCTTCAAAGGGCTCTAAACGATCCCAGTTTTCCTCAAGAAACGTAATTTCTTTATGACTGAAGAAAGAAAGACATGAACATCTTGGATGACAAGGGCGTGAGTAAATTATCTTTTTGTTCTGGAAGTGACCTCCTTGAAGACTGGTTTTGTGGTCCAGGGTCACATTTTTTTGTAAATGATTAAATACTGGTAAAATTAGAACTTGTTTCTGCAGGCGTTCTTTTTCATCACATAAAAACATTCGTTTTTGTGTGTGTTCACAGTGAATGTAACAGTAACCGGGACTCAGTGCTGTCATACACCAGCGTCCGGAGCAACAGTTCTTACTTGGGCAGTGATGAGATGGGCTCAGGTAACTGTCGTCTGTCAGATGCGGTTACAATGTTGAAAGTAAAGACAATAACTAAAGGGACATGCTACTTTTATTTTGCTTTTCAGGAGATGAGTTGCCATGTGATATGCAGATCCCTTTAGACAAGCAGGATAAACTTCACGGATGTCTGGAACACCTTTTCAATCAGGTATATTGATTTCCCCTCTCATAAATCAAACTTTTAGCCTCTTTTGCCAATTTAAACTTGATATTCCCTTTGTAACTGTTGCCCTTTGTCTGACACCACTCACTTCCTTATTTTGTCTTCTATTTTTGCTCTTCATCAATACTTCCACTCTGAGTTTCCCTGTCTTCTTCTTCTCTTACTCCCACAGTATCGTTTATCACATTACCATCATCTCTAGTGAGCACTCTTTGACCTCTGCACCCTTGCTCTTTGACCTCAAAATCCATCGTCTTCTGGAGGTCACCAGATTTTGACCCCCCTCAGCTTTCCAGATATCAATAATGAGCTCTTTTATCCAGCACAGACAGGTTACATGTGGACAGACTGAAAGCAGCAGGCATGCCGTTAGCAAGGGCGTGTGGCCACTCTTCAGTTAGCGCAGGATGCGTGTGGTGACGGGCTTAACTGTGTCTTTTTCATTCTCAGGTTGACTCAATCAACAGTCTCCTGAAGGGCTCTATCATGAGCAAAGCTTGCGAGGAAACCAAGCATTTTCACACCGACCACAGTCAGCCAGGTAACGCCCGGTCTGGTGTGTGTGTGCGCTATATTTGAATGCTATATTTGGAAACTCATTTGAGGGATGTGTGTGTTTGGGTTCTCCGTTAGTGTGTGGGGGGGACTTTTATAGGTGGGTAGGGGTGTGTGAATGTTTCTTTTTGCATCTGTACGTTATTACCTCTGCATGTGAGAATACCACAGTAGTTTCTCCTATGTGTTTTATGTATTTTAGGGGAGTGTTTATAATTAGCCTCTATGTTAAATATAGGGGTCTGACAGCAGTTACGTATTTGGTGAATTTTTGTGTGAGTTCACCCTGCCAAGTACTAGGGAAGCCCATTTCACCATTCAATAAAAGGTTATTGCTACTTTTATCTCACAATTCTTTTTTCTAAGAGCTGTGAATTATAAACTCGCAATTTTTTACTTTTTTTTTATATATATATATATATATATATATATAAACTTGCAATTGTGAGTTATAAAGTCAGAATTGTGAGATAAAAGAAGTTTGTATCTCGCAATTCTAACTTTTTTCTCGGAATTGTGATAAACTGGCAAGTTAGAATTGCTAGAATTCTGACTTTTTTTCTCAAAATTGCGTGGTTTAAACTAACAATTGCGAGTTATAAAGTCAGAATTGCTAGATATAGTCACAATTTACACTTTTTTTTCTCAGAATTGCGTAATATATAAACTCACAATTGCAAGTTATAAAGTCAGAATTGTGAGATAAAGTCTCAATTCTGACAATTTTCTCAGAATTGTGTGATATAAACTCACAATTGCCAGAAATAAAGTCAGATTTGCGAGATAAAAACGAGTTTGTACCCCACAATTCTGACTTTTTTCTTAGAATTGTGAGATATATAAACTTGCAATTGTGAGTTATAAAGTCAGAATTGTGAGATAAAAGAAGTTTGTATCTCGCAATTCTAACTTTTTTCTCGGCATTGTGATAAACTGGGAGTTAGAATTGCTAGAATTCTGACTTTTTTTCTCAAAATTTTAAAGTCCAATTTTAAAGACTGATATGTTCTCAGAATTGCGGGTTTACTGTATATTACAGTTCTGACAATAACTTTAAATTGCATGTTATAAAGCTAGAATTACAAGACATTAACTCACAATTCTGAGAAAAAAGTCACAATTGCAAGGTAAAACTTTAAATTCAGAAAAATAAGTCAGAATTGTTTGTTTATATCTCGGAATTCTGACTTTATTTCTCAGAATCGTGACCTTATTTCTTAAACTTGCAAGTTTATTTCTCAGAATTGCGAATTTATAACTTGGCATTGCAAGTTTATATCACATAATTCTACGAAAAAAAGTCAGAATTTCAAGTTTATATTCCGCAAATCTGACTCTATAGCTCACAATAGTTTATATCTCACAATTCTGAGAAAAAAGTCAGAATTGCGACATGTAAATTTGCAATTGCAAAAAAAAAAAAAAATCTGAATTGCAAGATAAAAAGCTGCAATTACCGTTTTTATTTTTTTATTCAGTGGTGGAAACAGGCTTCCATAAATTACACCTGTTGACCTAGTCAGACATTTGTAAGATATTACAAAGCACATTTGTGAAACTTTTTGGCCATTTTTTTTGTATATTGTTCTATATAAATTTATATATTTATTAACTCACTTTTATTCATTAACAGAGTTTCGGCATACAGATGACTGGACTGTACGTTGGCGGTATGTCTTGCACAAGAACATCCAGGAGGACCCATGGAACCTGCCTATTTCAATCAAATCTTTAGTTAACAGCCTTCATCGCTTCGTAGAGGGTAGGTTCAAGCCTGAATGTTCCTTAAAAAAATGTATAACTCTGCTGGTTTTATAGTACACAAATCATCAGCGTACGTCATTTTAATAATGATTTATGCAATAACATTTGCGGTACTGTGCGATACGCTGCAAAAGACCGACGTCACGTGTCTAAAGCACTGCAGTGAAAATTCAAAAACACATGCTGTATGAACAGCCCCTTGGATTACAAAACCGTTTCATATTGAGGATTCCCAAGACTAGCAATGCAGCTATATTGTCCTGTATTATTGTGCACTGGGTTGTATTCACGTCTGTTTATAACTGTGTTGCAGATGGAAGGAGTCAGCTCTTGTTGGCGTTGCTTAAATGCACTGGTAAGCTGCTCTAGATTTGAACCTTCCCCTTGGTGAACTTGACCATTGTAGATCATTTCAAATAGCTATTAAAAGTCAGCCCTGAATGTTTACATGGTCATGCGCTTGCGTCATCATCTGTGTGAGATTTTAGAAAATCAACTGTAGCGTGTGTGATTTATCATCCCTACTACTGTTCTGGATTGTGCTGTATTTACAGACACCTCTATGTGCTGTGATAAGGGAGTGTTTTATTGGAATTCTCCAGCAGGGAGTGTGTACATGTGTTTGTGTGTGTGTGCAGTCAAGTTGCAGTGGGGTGTGTCTGTTTGTGAGCTTCTGAGCGAGCAGTAGTCACAGATAAAACCAGAGAATGGAGAGAGTGGGTTTGTCCCGTGGGGTCTGTGGTAAGAGACATATGGAAGCTGTTGAGTGTTTGCTTTGGAACCTGATCTAGAGCCCTTATCCCTACTGCTCCACACAGACAGCAGCTCCAATCCCTGTTCCCACCCAGCGCTGCTGTGAAACCCACCATCTGCTTAAAGTATTACACACTCTAAGCACAGCTTACAACTGTTTTAGGACATTCAGGATTCCCCTCAGACCACTGTATGGGATATATGCTGATCTGTTAACAGTAGATTAATCAGCATTAGTGACATCTGCCAATAAAACTTTAAATTAGAGCAATTAAAAGCTATAAAACGGTAGTTACAACAGTAAAAAATAGCACAGTTAGTAATGGCTTCTGACACATTCATAAATTTCAAAGCTCTTTGAATTATCATCATCACTTGGAGTGTTTTGTCAGCAAATATTGTTACGTGCAATTAATTATGACTTATTACCATTAATTAGATGTAATCAGATTGAAAAACCTGTACAGTATATTACTGCTGTTCAAAAGTTTGGGGTCATTAAAGCAATTAATACATTTATTGTAACTATGAAATTGATTAAAGGTGACCAAAAGTGACAGTAAAGACTATATTTTTATATTTCTATATTAAATACACTACCAGTCAAAGGTTTTTGAACAGTAAGATTTTTAATGTTTAAAGAAGTCTCTTCTGCTCACCAAGCCTGCATTTATTTGATCCAAAGTACAGCAAAAGCAGTAATATTTTGACTTTTTTTTACTATTTAAAATAACTGTTTTCTATTCGAATTTATTTTAAAATGTAATTTATTCCTGTGATCAACGCTAAATTTTCAGCATCATTACTCCCAGTCTTTATTGTCACATATTCCTTCAGTAATCATTCTAATATGCTGATTTGCTGTTCAAGAAACATTTTTTTAAATTATTGTTATTATCAATATTTAAAACAGTTGAGTACTTTTTTTTTCAGGATTATACCATTCAATATAGACACAGTATACCATTTAAAAGCTTGCAGTCAGTATAATTCTTTTTTTTTTTTTTTCGGGAAAGAAATTATAGAAATGAGTACTTTTCTTTAGCAAGGATGCTTTAAATTGATCAAATGTGATGATAAAGACATTTATAATGTTACAAAAGATTTCTATTTCAGATCTTTCTATTCATCAAAGAAACCTGAAGAAGTTCACATCTGTTTTCAACATCATATTAATAAATGTTTTTTGAGCAGCAAATCAAAATATTAGTATGATTTCTGAAAGATCATGTGACTGGAGTAATAATGCTAAGAAACAGCTTTAAAATCACAGGAATAAATTATTTTTAAAATATATTAAAATAGAAAACAGCAATTTTACATAGTAAAAATATTTCAAAATTTTACTGTTTTTACTGAACTTTGAATCAAATAAATGCAGGGTTGGTGAGCAGAAGGGACTTCTTTAAAAAACATTAAAAACCGTACTTGACTGGTAGTGTAAATGTTGTATAATCTTTCCGATTATCAAAGAATCCTGAAATAAATGTATTATGGTTTCCACAAAAATACTAATAACAGCTGTTTTCAACATTAATAATAAAACAAAATGTTACACTAAAGACTGGAGAAATGTCTGCTGAAAGTTCAGTTGTCATCACAGGAAAAAAAAACATTTTAAAATATATTAATAAGTATAATAATATTTCTCAATATTGCCTTTTTTACTGTATTTTTGATCAAGTAAGTTCAGCTTTGAAAAGTAGTGTATCTCTTCATCAGAGTACTGAATATGTATATACAATAATATTTATAATATATTATAATTTGTATTATAATTTAAACAAATGATTGGGGTATAATTTATTGACTCTTAAAAATGTGAAACAAAGAAGTGAAAAAAATATTTAATAAAATATTTTCCATGGTTAATGAATAAATGTGAGTGTACACACACATATACATAAATGTATACAAATATAATGAATTCTTTTCTACTCTTTTGTCACAGACACAGAACTCCAGTTGCGGCGGGATGTCATATTCTGCCAGTCTCTAGTGGGGGCGCTGTGTGCATTGGCGGAGCAGCTTGTAAATGCGCTGAACCTGCGTTTCAACAACAACGGAGAATATGAGGAGGACAGTAAAGAGGTCAGCCGAAAATGGCTGGAGCAGATCGCCACCATCGGAGTGCTCTTTAACTTCCAGTCATCACTCTCTCCACATGTGGTAAGACATTACCAGAAGTTACCTCTTCTCATCCCACAATGTCTCAGTGCTTTCTACTAATGTACACAAGCATGATAATAGTGTTTTGGAATTCAATCTCAAGACTAAATACAGAACCAAGGCCATCATATCCTGGACTTTCCAGGATGTGTGCAGAATCATTTCAGTCATGTACTCTCCCGTAAGTAAGAAGATCCTGATTATTTTGTGCTTACAAACTGTTTAACAGAGAGAAGAGCGAATCATGCTGGAAGATACAAAAGCAGCACTGCAGGATCTGGAGAAAGTCACCGTGCTGTTCCGCCCACTGGAAAACGAGTGCCTCGTCCCAAGTATGACATCACACCACATATATTAGCACATCAAGTAATAGCTTGTCAATCACAGTGCCAACAGAAAAAAATAATATATTAAATTATGAGTAAATGAATGGTTTAAAATGCATTCTCTAAGCGCCAACAACAATAACCACAAATTCCTTTCCTATATAAATAGTTAGATCCCGGGTCCCTCCCTTTCTCTGATAAAAGCTGTGTGTGATTCCACTAAAAAAGTGAAAGCCAAAACTCTCATCCTTATATAGCAGCACCCCTTCCCCCTCCTCACAAACATACACACACCCTCCAGATGTCCTCTTCAGGAATGTCAGCACTGTTAGTTGTGATACGAGAACAGCTTTATCTGCCGTCTTCGTCTGTTTTGGTTTGAGTGAATCCGAGGGAGGATGTTCTGCTCTGTGGTTTGTTCCTGCCGCAAAGGTGTTTTATTTACAAGGTCATCTCTGTGCTGTACAAATGTGAACAGCTTGGCTTTTTTTCCCCCGTTTCACACATCTGTGAGGTTTCTGCCTGTCTTATGAGACTAATTACAACCTAATTAACCTCACAAGTTTCCCAGAGTGACCTCAAACATAAAAGATACTTTATATGTACAGGACAGACTTAAATGCAATAGTTTGAAAGAAAAGGGTTGAAATTGCATAGAATTTTAAATGCTCTATCACCGTGACTCGTGTGCTTTAATGCACTTTTTTTTCCAGATACATCTGTGCATTACCAGGTGGAAGGCAGTCGGCAGGCCATCAGGGTGACAATGTTCTTGGACAGCTGTCATATCAACGAGCTGCCAACAAGACTGCAGAACGGAGGCTCTTTGAAGCTTCAATCAGTCCTCTTCACTAGAGGTGGGAACAGACAAAAGGAACATGACTATTTCTATTCTAAATGTGTTTCATTTGTAATTTACAGTATAAAAACTTTAAGAGCTACCTACTGAGGTTATATTTTAAGGCACTATAGGCTGTTCAAAAAGGTTGCCGTCTTAATTATGCAGCCTCTTAAGATGCCAGGCGTGCTTCCTTTGAGGAAACGCCTATCCCATAATATAACGCGATGAGAATAAATCAAGGCATGAGAAGTGTCCTTTATTTATTTGTGTCAGCATTTGGCTCTTTCAGTGGCTGTGGTCATCGTATCAGTACTTCATTTTCCAAGTTGTGTATTCAGAGTTGTGTTGCGATTTTAAAAAAGTAGCGCCAGTAGTGCAACCATTTCATGACATTGAAATAATGGCAACCCTCATAGTCCAAAATATGTATAAAACAATGTAAATCTTTGATGTGTTTTCTACTACTTATTTCAGTATGAGACATCAATTACATTATATTAAGCCATACAAGTCTTGAAACTTTTATATTCTAGACTTTTAAAGGCAATGCTTAATCAGATGTCACAGTGTGAGAGAGTGTTTTGTGTGTGTCAGCCCAGAGTTAGACATGGTCATAATGTGTTCATTTAGAGCTTATTAAAGCCACTCTGTTTTCTTGATGAGTTTTGGGCTCCATCTAGTGGTGTGTGGAGAGCGCTACAGCAATGGGCAAAACATGATGTTTATCTGCATTTTCTTCATTTTTTTTTATCAGGGCTGGAGAAGCCAGAGGGTGTGTTGTCTCAGGATTTCATTGCCATGGAAGAGTTTCAGCAGCGCACAAATGCTCTGTCACTGGAGAAGGTCAAAGGTTATTACCGCAAACTCAGGTACAGATCTTTAGCGGCATGTGGCCATCATATAGAGTCACCTTTGCTGAAATTATTGATTGATTTGATTTTAGCTGGTAACTTTTTCTAAATGAATAACATAGATTAAACAGATAACTTTAGAAGTATAGTTAGTAAACGCGTCATTAAGTAAATAATTTCTATAATAAAAGTTTGAAGTGCTTATTGTTTATATGTCTTTCATTTTTCAGGGCTTTTTATCTGGAGAAATCAAACTCAGACTCAAATTCCACTGCAATGAAAATAGACCAGGTAATTCTTATACGCTACCGTTCAACTGTTTGGTCAGTAAATTTTTTTTTAGACACTACCAATCACTACCAGGATTTTTAATGTTTTTTAAAGAAGTCTCTTCTGCTCACCAAGCCTGTATTTATTTGATCCAAAGTACAGCAAAAACAGTCTAATTTAACAGTAAGATAACCGTTTCCTATTTGAATATATTTTAACATTTTATGTAATTTATTCCTGTGATTTCAAAGCTGAATTTTTAGCATCATTACTCCAGTCACATGATTCTTCAGAAATCAATCTGATATTCTGATTTGCTGCTTAAAAAACATTATTATTGTTAAGTTGAAAGCAACTTTTTTTTTTTCAGGTTTCTTTGATGAATAGAAAGTTCAGAAGAACAGCATTTATCTGAAATACAAATCTTTTGTAACATTATAAATGTCTTAATCATCAATTTTGATCCATTTAAATCATCCTTGCTAAATAAAAGTATTAATTTCTATAATTTCTTTTCCAAAAAAGAAAGAAAAAAAATTATACTGACTCCAAGCTTTTGAATGGTATAATGTGTAATGTTACAAAGCGTTTTATTTCAGATAAATGCTGATCATTGAATCTTTCTATTTATCAAAGAATCCTTAAAATATGTACTCAACCGTTTTAAATATTGATGATGATGATAATAATAATAATAATAATAATAATAATAAAATGTTTCTTGAACAGCAAATCAGCCATAAGCATATTAGAATGATTTCTGACGAATCATGTGACACTGAAGATTGGAGTATTTATGCTGAAAATTTAGCTTTGATCACAAATATATTCATATATAAAGCAGTTATTTTAAATAGTAACAATATTTCAAAATGTTACTGTCCTTGCTGTACTTTGGATCAAATAAATGCAGGCTTGTTGAGCAGAAGATCCTTCTTTAAAAAACATTAAAAATCTTTCTGTTCAAAAACCTTTGACTGGTAGTGTGTATATACTGTATATATACAGCAAGGATGCATTAAAATTGATCAATAGTGAAAGTAAAGACATTTACAATGTTACAGAAATAAATTCTATTATTTTGAACTTTCTGTTCATTAAAGAATCCTGAAAAAATGATAACAGTTTCCACAAACAATTTCAATGCTGATGTTGTTCAAAAATAATAATTAAACTAAATGTTTCTTGAACACCAAATCAGCATATTAACATGATTTTTGAAGGATCATGTGACACTGAAGAGTAATGGCTGCTGAAAATTCAGCTTTGCCATCATAGGAATAAATATATTTTTTAAAATATTAAAACAGAAAATAATTATTTTTAAATTGTAATAATATTTCACAATGTTACGGTGTTAAATGTATTGTAAAACAAATAAATGTATCATTTGTGATCATAAGAGACTTCTTTTATTAAGGCTTCTCTTAATAAACTTCCCAATAAACTCTAACAAACAGGCCACAATCAAAATGCAAAGAAATCAATACATCAAAATGTTCTTATTAAAATTTAAAACCAGAAAGTTTCATTTAATCATTTTAATCTCCAGCTCCTCCGGCCGCTTAACACCTTGGACGACCTCTGTCGGCTCATGCAGATGTATATGAATGTAAAACCCGGCTGTGCGGGTCAGCCCTCTGGAGTCAGTGTTCTTGTGGTGTCCTCCGAACTCTGCAACCGGCTGGGAGCCTGTCACATTACCATGTGTGCCACTGGGATGCAGAGGTACCTGTAGTAAAATGTTGTTTTCATGTTGCTCTAGATCCAATAGTCCATCGTGAAACCACAGATGGGAATAAGGTTTTATTGAGTGACTGCTAAAAAAAAAAACACGCTTTGCATCTTTAAGCCTCTTACTACTAAAGTGGTGCCGCAGTCAAGTTTCTACTGTAAACTTGTTTTATTTTGACTTTCATTTATTTCTTGCTCAAATGAGCATCTAATCCAGGTGATTTATATCCTACGTTACCTCTACACTGTGGTAAATCAGATATAACAGATTGTCTAAACTGCCTGTTGACTAATGTTTTTGTTCTGTGTAGGTGTACTCTGACTGTGTCGTTGGAGCAGGCCATTACTTTAGCAAGAAACCACGGCCTCATGCCCCGCTGCCTAATGCAGACCATGGACATCATGCGTAAACAGGTACAGCTTACTCACAAGTTTTTGTTAACTGGTAAAGATCCTCATCTATGTTCCTTATGTCACAGTTTAGTATCTGTGAAGTATATTTTAATGGACGATAATGGATTTAACTACTCTCTGTCTCTTTACTTTTCACTTAATTCTTATAAAACAATTTTTCATGTACATTACCAGTCAAACATTTTTGAACAGTAAGATTTTAAATGTTTTTGAAGACTTGCACAACAAGCCTATGTTTATTTGACCAAAGTACAGCATTTTAAAATATTTTTACTACTTTAAATGTTTTCTATTTGAATATATTTTAAAATGTAATTTATTCCTGTGATTTCAAAGGTGAATTTTTAGCATCATCACTCCAGTCACATGACTCTTTAGAAATCACTCTAATATTTTGATTTGCTTAAAAAAACAAAGAATCGTGAAAAAACGTACTCAACTGTTTTAAATATTAATAAGAATAATAAAACGTTTTCTTGAACAGCAAATCAGCAAATTAGAATGATTTTTGAAAGAATTACGTGACACTAAAGACTGGAGTTATGATGCTGAAAATGTAGCGTTTTTTTTATTATTATTATTCAAATAGAAAGCAGTTATTTTAAACACTAAAAATGTAACAATATTACTGCTTTACTGTATTTTTGAATCAAATAAATACAGACTTGGTGAACAGAAGAGAATAATTTAAAAATCTGTTCAATACTGTTCAAAAACTTTTGACCAGATTTAGATTTAGATTTTTAGTCAAGGATTATTGTATAGATTTGTTTTATTTACTTTTTCTTTTCTGTTTAAATTCTATTTCACTTAATCTATATCAAATGACAAGAGAAATACAGTTTAAATAGGAAAGAATGTATATATACAAGACATTTCAAATTATTAAACACTGAAACATATTATAACTGCAGGTGGCAACTTCTGGGCCAACCACATGCATGTTTTATGACTGAATAGATTTGTTTGGCCATAAAATGTCTAGTGTAATTAGAAAACAAAAGTAGTTACAAGCTGACATGTGTTATGATATATAACTTTTGATTTAGCCAGTAGGTGGTACTGTGGCATCCTTGAGGCGCATACAGTACAGCACAAGTTGTTAAATAAGGGCATCATACTGGGCATTTGAGGAATAAAAAAAATAAAAAAAATTCATGTGTGAACAAACTATTTTAAAAAGATTTGTACTGTATGGAATAAAGACGCATGGCTTACCGTATGCCGTGATTTACTCTATGTATTTTGCCTAGTAGGTGGCCACTAAAATTCTTTTGTACACTTAAAAACACGCCTTC
>JAHKKF010427550.1:0-12197 GCA_019740295.1 Labeo calbasu | reverse complement strand
CACTGAACACAACAGCAATTTCTTCTTCAACACATCCTTCATCAAGAACAGGTTCTGAAATAGATTGTCTAGATGTGCAGTCAGTGGCATAGAGGTAATTTAGCCTGACAGGAAAAGTTTTTTATAGTGGCGACAGTGACTTCTTATAGAGAATTCAAATTTTTTGTAATATATGTGTGTGCTCATGTACATACTGGTGATGTGCAGATATAGCGAGCTGCTGTCAGACCCCTGACTGTTCTGAGCACGTGCGGTGACCCTGAATATCCCAGCGACCCTGTACGTGTGTGTGATGCTGTCACCAAGGCGACTTATGTTGGAGTATGACACCGAGATGCCATCTCCAAAGTCCACATGGAGACTTGTAGACAGTGAGTCACCCTACAGAAAAAGGCAAAAAAGACAAATATATTCTATGGTTTTGCATGTAAAGGCTTTGAGATAGAGAGGAAAACTGGTTCTCAAACTTTGGTTCACAGATGGCTAAATACATAAAATGATAATTTTAACAATAAATTACTGTTAACATCAATTTTCTACTTGATCTTATTATAAAAACGTACCTGTGGGAACTATTTCACAAGATGCGAAATACGTACCAAAAAGTACTAAAAAAACTACGAGCACTTGTAATCGTTTTCACAGTTTTGATTACAGCTCTTCGCTTTCCGGACATAAGCTTTCTCGGTAGCTCAACCGGCACAGAATTGGACTTAGGAAGCAGAATCCTTGGGTACAAATCCCGTGAAAAACATGACTCATGATGAAAGAGTGGAAAGGTGAGAGGTCGAAAAACAAGCGGAAACGGCATGTTTTTGATTGTGTTTTTACATCACATTGGTACAGGTGGTACATTATTTTAAAATGTTGTGGAGCATTATAGTTATAGCGCTACTCACGAACAAAACCAACGTCACATAAAACATACCATATGTACGTTCCGGGGGGGAAAACAAACACTCTTTTAGCAACAAACAAATATATATATATATATATATATATATATATATATATATAAACAAGTATATATATAAATATATATATATATATATATAAACAAGTAATAAAGAAATACTTAATAAATTAACCCAAGTACTCTAATCAAAACAGTTGTCAACAACAATTTTGTTAATTGTCAATAACAATAGACTGTTTCAAATTTGATCTAAATTATACATATAAAAACAGGAGCTCATAGGGCTGCAATATTAGGACAAAAACCATTATAGTAGATTATTGCTCTTTATATTGTAATAATGATAACTAATATCGATATAGAAAATAATATAAAACGTTTTCGTTTCGTTTTGGGCACATCACATTCTGGCTTCACAAACGAACATGTCAGACCATGATGTTAGCCAAGTCTAGCACAAAACTTTATGCAAAAACGTCCATTATAATCACTGAAGCTATGAAATTGACATTTTATTTACACCGTATCTGCACTGTGTTGTTAATGATGAGGGAATTTACAAGCGTACACACTCAACTACATCTCCAGCGTTTTCAGCGCTGACTAATCTCAGCACCTCTGATTGGCCAATGGATTCCTAAGTTCAACAGAAACGCGTTTGATTGGTTATAAGGCTCAACCCTGCACAAAACAGTGCGAATCTGATGCAAAGTCCTCATTCATTTTCAACCCTGACATGCATTCATTGTGGTACTCTCGTGAACATGCGTCGAGAGTGACACGAAAGAGAATAAATTGTTGAATAAAGTCATTATTTTTGTTTTCTTTGTGCACACCAAATATTCTTGTAGCTTCATAAAATTAAGGTTGAACCATTGATGTCACATGGATGATTTTATTAATATTCTTACTACCTTTCTGGGCCTTAAATGTGCTAGTTGCGTTGCTGTCTATTCAGGGTCAGAAAGCTCTTGGATTTCATTAAAAATATCTTAAAAGTCTTGCGGGTTTCGGAATGACACGAGAGTGAGTAATTAATGACCGAATTTTTATTTTTGGGTGAACTATCCCTTTAATGCATTCTTGTTGTATTAACTACATAAAAAATTATGGATTGGTGGCACGAGGCAAGATTGGTGACAAGGACAAAGAATAAGACCCTCTTATGAGATTTAGGGTTTTGGTGGTTTACTTTCAAAGTTGGTCTGCCATCTTGAAAAGTTTGAGAACCACAAATCTAAAGCACAACACCTTGTTATATGAATTAATTTGTATATGTCTCTGCACCTGCTGACTCACATTTTGCAATGCTACTCTGAAGGTGATGTTGGTTCCCAGTACAGCAGTGAGCTGAGAGTTGATGGTGCTCAGCTGTAGGCCACTGGGTGCTATGGGTTTACACTGTTGCATTCTGGGACTCAGTGTATCCTTCAGACCCTCTCTACAGTTATTCAACAGCACTTTCCTGTACCTGCACCAACATGCACAAAGACGAAAACACCTTCTATTACCAGCAGAGACACAAAAATAGATATGTATTTAATACACAAACAGTCAAAAACTCTTATGAAGGCTGTTACAAAGAGTCTCATATGGATCTGTGTATCCATGAGTGTGTGTTACCCTGTGCTGTTGCGGTAGCGCTGTCCATGGCTGCAGGTGTGTGCTGGTAAACTGACATCATACCAAAATGCAGGTGCACATTTTCCACTAGCCTGTCTTTCAAACCCATAATCACTGCAGGGAAAATCATAAAAACACATCAATTATTCAGTTTGGTTAAGCTCCCTTCTATGATGCAATAGCAGTCTATTGAGAGAGGTGGCTTTGGATATATGCTGCATAGACTGCACTTTACATACACTATAAAATAAAGGTTTTTCAGTGGTTTTCTCACATACCTTAGGATCAGCTAAAACCGCTTTTTATATTTTCATTGTATTGTTCTTGTGCTGGCTACATGAAATGTTCCCACGCTTTCTGACAAATATGTTTCTATGCTTTTTCCTTGACCTTTCCAGTCGTTTGCTGTAAGGACTCGCTGAAAAAATAGTTTTATAGAGATTGCACTTACATGAGTAACTTCCAGCCTATAAAATATTTTAGAACCAAGCATTTATTTAAAATATTTAAATAAATTAAAAGTTTATTCTCCATTCTCTGCTTAGTGCAACTTGGTACACATCTATTGCCACATTATCTATTGAGTACCAAATTGCACTTGCAACAGTGTTATTTTAGTATTATTTATATAACATTTATTAATATTTTGCTTCTGTTTGTATATTTTCAATTTTCATTTCAATTTTAGTTTTAGTTATGTGCTTTTGTAATTCTTTTTTTTTTTTAAATATTTCAATTTAAGTTCTAATTTATTTTATTTCAGTTTTTGTAATTATGTAGTCATTTTTAAACTTAAACCTCAACTTATATTTCAGTAACATTTCTAATTTCAGTTCTGTTTTACATTAAATTTATTTTTAGCTATATTTCAGTTAACGGAAATTATTTTTAATAGTTTTTGTCACCAAAAACAACTAGGACTTGGAATCACAAGTGTTTGGTTTTAACTGAAGCTATTATAGTAAATGAAGTGTAGAAAATGGGAAAAGTTTTACGATCAAAGGCGAAGCTGTTTTCAACAGCAAAAGTCTTATTCATACCTGAAAAGGAACCCTGATGAGCAAACATTTTAGCCTTAAGTTGTGATTGGTTAGTGCATTTACAAAGGTATAAACTGCTAAAGGGGTTTAGATCAGGGCTAAACTCAGTAACACCAGCTCCTTCAGGCTAATCAGATCGCTGCCACATTTATCATCCATTTAAATATTCATTACTTATTCATTTGGAGATAATTAATCATTTGACATTATGCTAATTTTGCGTGCCTCTCATTCATACGTGTAATTTGCCTAAGAGCAGACGACTCTAATGGAGCCTGTGTGCGGTACAAGGGAGATTTATGTCGTCGTTATGATCAGTGCAGGAGTGTGTCTCCGTGTGCATCGGGGTGGGCTTGTAAAGACATCTCCATCAGTACAGCGCTATGATTACGACAGACTGATGTAAAACCAGGTTTTTACCTTGCCACCTCAAGAGGAAGCTAATTTAATGTAGCGACTGCCACAGTATCATAAACTGTGCTGAAAAAAATGGAAGGGAAAAACCTTGTTTTTTACATTCAAATGCCACTTAATTAATCTGTATAATTGGTTGGATCCCTGCAGCTTTTGTTCTCTGCATGCAACGCTGAGTCCTTTGATCCACAAGAGTTACTGTCACTCATTTCCTCCATTGGAAAAGCAGCTGCTGTGCGTTTCCGTGTGTGTGCACGTATGCGTATGCGTGCGTGTGACTCACCACTCAAAGTCATAGAGGGTGCAGATGCAGGGCTCAGCTGAAACAACTCGAGAATATTCCCGACCCAGAGTGCAGCGTGTGCCAGGCTTTCTCTTCATATACACCTGTCTCTCTCCCATCACACACACCTCACCCTGAAATGCACATAAAAACCTAGTTAACTAACAACACTGAAATAAACACAATTTGTTGAGTCAACTTAAAATAATTTGTTACCCTGCTACCTTTAAATTTTACGTTCAGTCAACTCCAATAGGTTTGGTCAACTTGAAATGTTAAGTTGTACTAAGTGACAATTTAGATATTTGAGTTGACGAAACTAAAAAAATTAGTTTGTTAAACTTAAAAGCTGCCTTTGTTACCCAGTTGCCTTGCAATTTTAAGTTGAATCAACTCAAATATCTAAGTTGTCACTTGGTACAAACTAACATTTCAAGTTGACTAAACATTTTACAGTGTAGCAGTCATCAGTCACAAACATTTCTAGTTTCCATGAGGGGTTTTAGGTTTACTACTTTCAGGTTTACGTTATAATGTAGCTATTTCAATGAACAAAAAAATATTTTTAAAGAGCAGGTCATGTGGGTTTTCGAAAAATATATTTTTTGCAGTTTGTAACGTAGCTATCCTTCAATGTAAACAGTCTGCAAAGTTGTTAATCAAAAACGTGCATTATACATAAAGACATTGTCAATTAAAAAATGAGTCGACTCAGAATCGCCTTAACGAGTCGTCATATTTTCGAATCTTCTGCCTGTTACCGATCTACATCACTGGGTAACACATTAGCATAATCCCCGCCTGCCCGCGAAATATGAACAGTCTGACCCGCCTAGAAACACTTCCGCTAGTTAGCGTGTTTAGATCATGTTGGGAAGACGCTGTGTACCAAAATACCACAGCATTACAATTCAAACCTTTTGTTGTGCTCGTCATTTTACAGAGGGCTACTTCTGTAAACTTGGCTTTTATCTTCTTTGGCTTCTAATCTTCTTTATTTGGACTAACAAGCATCTCCGAGCCCAGGGTTGCCAGGTTTTCACAACAGAACCCACCAAATTGCTACTCAAAACTAGCCCAATTGCATTTCGAAGGGGGGTTCCCCAGTAAAAATTGTGTTCCGGAGGGTGAAATACACGTTTTTTGGCGGTGTTCCCCTGGTACAGTTCACATTCCTGGGGCTAAATATAACACTGTTGGGGTCGCTTCAACCAGTGGACATGAAAAACAACCCACGGCAACAGTCTTAAAGTAGCCCAGTTCTGCTGGAAAATTGCGGACTTGGCAACACTGTCCGAACCACAACCTGTAAGTACGGTTGATACGTCAGGTGTACATTTTCAAGTGAGTGCTTAAAATATCAAGTTTTTTGCTAATATGTGATGTATACTTATAGTGCAACTTTAGGTTTCCAGGTAAAGCATGATATTACTTATTACTATATCTTGCTGAAATATTCCTGATAATTCACTGTGAATCCATTATTTCCTAAGAATATTTTAATTTATGTAGACTGT
The DNA here is from genome assembly GCA_019740295.1 of Labeo calbasu. Lineage (NCBI taxonomy): Eukaryota > Metazoa > Chordata > Actinopteri > Cypriniformes > Cyprinidae > Labeo > Labeo calbasu. Next base: position 6,404 of record JAHKKF010427550.1, on the reverse strand, counting down.
TGTTGTTCTTATTACTTTGTTTAATAATAATGTAGACATAGTTTGGTTTACAAAGTACAAACTGTGTTGTTCCATCATTTAGTCACGTTAGCACTTGCTAACGTATCCAGCATTATTGTTTTGTTGTGTGTTAACAGTTTAGCAGCTAAACTTTGGATCGCTTGCATAAGTGTTTTATGTCATTATTTTAAGAACAGATTGGAGCACTATATTATTGTTTCATGTAAAGGTGCAGGCTCAGGGTTGCCAGGTTTTCACAAGAAAACCATCCCAATTGCTACTCAAAACTAGCCCTATCACGTCTCGAGGGGGGTCCCCCATTAAAAATATATATATTTTTTAAAAAACACACGCTTTTTTGTTGGGGTTACCTTGGTAAATTCGCATTCCAGGGGCTAAATATGACGTTATTGGGGTTGCTTCAACCTGCGACATCAAAAACAACTGTAGACTTGGCAACACAGATGGTAGCACTTGCTAACTTGCTCAAGTACTCCTCTCTGTGCCTATCACAATAGGCTTGGCCAGCTGACCAATCAGAGCAGAGTAGACTTATGGAAGGGAGGGGTTTACAGACATTTTGCTCAGAAATTTTTGACACATGACTATGTATAAATGTATATTCTGAGAAAATTATAATGTTTTCTGACCTTAGATGCATTTAATCCTGTTGTGAGGGACTCCAAAACAATATTCGGACACTTTAAAAAGCATATGACCTGCTCTTTAATAGTTTTATTTAGCAATAACAATGCTTGATTGGAATCTGGCTGTTAAACTTTTTTTTATTTTTTAATTAAAGCGTTTTTTAAATATAATGTAGAATATCGTCTCTATGTGAATGAATGGCACAGACGTGCAGTTTCATTCACTACACACATACTGAAGCAAGCGTGACTTGAGAGTCACTTTATGTGCATTTTTAAGTTTTAAAACTATCATCATATCTTAAACAAACAGAAACTAAAAGGTCTTCACAGCAACCCGTCAAAATAAAAGTTTGGTTTAACTTGAAGCAACTGTGGCAAAATTACTTAACGTAATGATCGTACTACTAATAATAAAATTATTATTAAAACATTTTTTGTGTGGAATATTTACTAGAAGAAAATATTTACCAGAATTTATTTACCACAAAAAATGGAATTACACAACACAGTGAAAAAAACAAAACTATATATATATATATATATATATATTAAATACTTAATACATGATTAAATTAATACTTAATAAATAAATAAATAAAATAATAATAATACTTAATATTATCATTCTTTATAAAATCAATTAATTAGAGGTGCTTGATTATTCAAATTTAATGAAACCATTAAAATGGACTCCAGAAAATTAATGTAAAACACAGAATTTTATAAAAATAAAACTGAATTTGAGAAAAAATAAAGTACTTTATTAAATTAAAATTAAATTTTTGTTAAACTTTTAATAAATTGCTGTCAAATTGTATACATTTCATGATTTTAATTAGATATGCTTTTTTATTTTTATTTTTACCATTAAAACAGTCTAGAAAAGTTCAAATGAAAAAAAAATGGAAATGGAATTTAGAAAGAAAATAAACAAAAGTTGGGAAAAAATAAAACATATTTCACAGGGCTCTAGATGTGCAAATATATACCTATATATATATATATATATATATTTCACAAATGCACAGAAAGCAGGGCTCCCAGGTCTGTGAAACAAAACTAGCCCAATTAAAATTTTTCGACGGTTTTCTCGCTCCGTTGGGGGTCTCCGAAATAGCTTTTACTTTAACCGGCGGAAAAAAAAACAACCTATGGCAACAGTGTAAAAGTAGCCCAATTCTGCAGGAACAGTGACAAGAAGTCAAGCGTGGACATGTTACCCCTCGAAAAAAAAACTCGGTTTTCTAGTTACTTCTGCTTAGCTGAGGATAGCTACAGTAGTTAGTACGAATTTTAGAAAACATATTTTACTTCCCAGGAAATGTATTTGACATGCAATAGATGCTGACTCTGAAACTCCGTAAAACCACAAGTGAGAGTCAAGGCTGATGGACAGCATGTCACCAATATTATGTGCCGGTATCTGTTGCAAAAATCCATTACGACTCCATTAATTTCCATCCTGCTTGGGCATGTTACCCCAGAGGTGAAAATAATCTCCCGTGCCACCCTAATTACTAGCGAATTCAGTGCCAAAAGAAACTCACGTTGAATGTTGAGTGAGTGAATTAGTGCTTTGCTGTTGAGACCGAACAGTAAGGCGTGTTGATAAATGTGAGGTGACAACCTTGTTATGCAGGTGCCACGTCTGAAAGTCTCCGTCTGTGCATTTCCGCCCAAACAGGGAGCTGTAGTCAATCTTTATCAACTGCCAGTCGGAGTGGTAACTAAAGTGCCCGAAGAATCTACGAGGAAAGAGATGCTTAAGCACAACAGGGTCCGTTTACTTTTACATTCTTTACAATTGCTAATGAATCAGAGAGAACACATTTTCCTATGGCAAATCCGTAAAGGACTAACGAGAAGGAAGTGTCAGTGCTATCAGTACAAGCAAGTGTGAGGATCACAGTCCAGGCATGCAGACATGCGAATGAAAAGATTTAATCTGATAATAATGATCCCAGTACGTGAAGGTTCATTACTGACACCTCCTGGACCATTTGGATTAGTGTGGCTGAGAAGACGAGGTGAAATGATTCTTACGTAATGATGCGATTCTCGGTCTCTGGAGTCATCAAAACCCCGTCGACAAATAGGGGCGTAGACGAAAAGCTGAGTTTGTCCCACTGCCGGCCTTCATCCAAACTAATCCTAGACACACATACATTTCACAAATCATTTCACTGGCAGAGCACATTAGGTTCAGATTCTGATTAATACGCTGCACGGTGCACATTTGACAAAGACATAAAAATAGAAGATGCATTTGTTCAGTCATCTGAGAATATTTAGCGGATCCACAAAAACAAGTCATTGTGGAGTCTCCGCATTAACATTTAATGTGGGCTACATCTGCATAATTACATTAAAATCAAATCTAATATATGCTCATTGAGAAATATCAAGACAAAATTATTCACCATACCCCACTTGTGTTTACATTACTCTCTTATCATTATTAGCATGTAAAATGCATATTATGTCTCATTGTGCAGTCTATTTTGCATTTCATTGTTCTTTTATGCTGCATCTCTTTATTCTACTTTCTTTCTGTCCTTTGCATTATTTTTATTGGAAAGTGGCTCCTCAGTTTTGTTTTCAGATCTTGTTCTTTCTATGGATGTCTTGTATTTTAAAGCACTTGATTGTGTCCATGACATTTATTCTTGTGTATTTGGAGTCCTGTTTGCCTTGTTCTGTGAGCTTTGAATGTTTAACCTGAACTTGCTGGATAGTCATAGTCGTGTTTTTGGCAATCTTTGTTTATATTAAGTTAATTTCAACATCATTTGGTTATTTTTTCTTAATTACTTTATATAACCAACTGCAAGTCTGCAGAATTCTGCATAAATCCCATTAAATCAGCACACATCAAGTACACAGTTTCTGTCTGGATATTGGTATGCTTATAATAGTATATAACATCTATCCTTTTTTTAATTCTAAAGTATGCTGTTGTTTTTTAAGAATTTAATACTTATTTTAAATAAATTGATCAACAGTGACAGTAAAGTCATTTATTATGTTACAGAAGAATTTTTTTCAAATAAATGCTGTTTATTCTATTCTATAGTATTCTATTCTATTAGTTATTTAATTTAGTTATTTATTCTATGCTGGTAGTTTATTCTATTCTATTCTATTCTATTCTATTCTATTCTATTCTATTATTTAATCCTGAAAAATGGTTCAGAAAAATGTACACAAAAAACAGCACAACTGTATTCACCATTGATAATTAAAATTGTTTACATTTCCGTTTGAAAATCCATTGAAAATCCATTTTGTTTTTTGTCCCAATTTCCGTTTTATTTTATTTTTCCCCCATTTTTTCTGTTTTAATTCCATTTTTCTAGACTCTGTTTTAACGGTTAAATAAAAAAATCTTAAAATTAAAAAAGCATGTCTAATTAATTGCAAACATGAAACTTGTATAATTTAACATCAATTTATTAAAAGTAAAAAAAAAAAATCCATTAATTTTCTGGATTCCATTTTAATGGTTTCACTAAATTTTAATATTCAACAGCATAATTTTTATTAAGAATTAATTTATTATTATTGAATTTATTATTTCTTCTTTTTTCTCAGAAATACGGTGTTATGTATTTACATTTTTGGTAAGTAAATTCTGGTAAATATTTTTTTCTGTTAAATATTTCTTTAAAAAATCTTAAGTCAAGAAGGATTTTCTAGACAAGCAAAAATCATTTCCTTTTTTCAGAAAAAAGAAGTCAAAATTAATAATCTGCCAATGAGGTAAGCAAAATAATCTTGTTTTCTGTTTGAAATTATTTTATTTTATATATATATATAAAAAAAAATTAAGTACTTTTTTCTGAAAACAAGACAATAATTTGTGCTTGTCTAGAAAATGCTTCTTGATTTAAGAATTTTTTGGCTTATATTTTGGCTGGAAACAATACAAAAATTTTTGCAGTGCAGTTTCTTTTATTTTGACAGCTTGCTGTGAAGACCTTTATGTTTCTGTTTGTAGGCCTATATGATATGACGACAGTCCTTCTCAAAAGAAAAACATGCAGGATTCGTATTTAAATAATATTTTTGAGACTTAATATTCACAGACGCTAGTCCATATCACATTGTGATTTAAGTGTACAGAGCTACTTTTGATTTATTCATCCAAAATGTGGCAAATTTTTGTGACATTCTGCGTGGTAAATTACATTTTTTTCTGTGGTAAATTACATTTTTATGACTGGAATCCGCAATTCTGCCCACTTTTTGCGCATCGCAGAAATCACACGGCCTTTATTAGAATCATTTCTGAAGGATTGTGTGTGATTTCTTAAGCATCAAATTTACAATTGAAAATATATTAAAACAGAAACCTCTTATTTTACACAGTATATTTCACAATATTACTGTTTTACTCTATTTTGATCAAATGAAGGCAGCCTTGGTGAGCATATGAGACTTCTTTTAAAAACATTAAAAATCTATAAACCAACCCCAAACTTCTGAGTGCTAGTGTGTATCTTCAGAATGCTCTTAAACGCTTACTGTTCTCTATATTATTGTTTCTAACAGACATAACAGTCTCTTCATGGCGTCTTTTTATGTAGAAAGGAAAGATTTTCTGGTTTGGTGTTTCTGTTGTTGTAGATATGGGTCAAAGTCACCCGAGCTGACGGCTGAACACCCGCACACACATCTGACTTCTGTTCTAACAGCAACCCACAGGAGGATACAAATTATCTTCCGCAGCCTAATTGATCCTGACAACATTTCAGAGCTTAGCACATCAAAGCCGCGAGTGTGACGTGGCAGGAACAACATGTGAACGGAAGCCCACCGAATCCCACCTCTGCTTCAAACCTTAACCCCCCCAACATGAGCATGAAAGCCCTGGCAAACACAGCCACCTGCACTACAAAGCTATGACAGGCACTTTCGCTGAAAGGATTCCAAATGTTTGATATGATAAGACCTATTGCCTGCTGTTTATATCTGCCAGTCCTCATATCAAAGCTGACGTTTAAGCATGAGGGAACTTCAAAAACTTAGGCTGAATAAAAAAGATCCAAAAAGTTAGAGATAAACTGCAATGAACTCAAACATACATAATCTCTCTAGTGTTCGGTCTTACCTTTATTTTTATAGAACTTTATACAACAGAGATTGTTTCAAAGCAGCTTCACAATATTAAAAAGGAAAGTAAACAAATCCATGATGCAAAAATGAGGTAAATCCAAATTCTGCTATGAAGCAGCTGCTATGAATTCAGCTCCATTAATTTTAGTGTTGATTCAGTTCAGTTCAATAACTGTGTAAAAGTTCAATTCAAGTGTAGTGTACTGCAGTAGTGTAGCTATTCAACTTGAGTCTATAAATATCGATTTACTTAAATTCAGTAACTGTCGATATTGCAAAATGCATCAATTATGAACATCAGTTCCATCAAATCTACACTGACCAAAATGATAAACGCAACACTTTTGTTTTTGCCCCCACTTTTCATGAGCTGAACTCAAAGATCTAAGACTTTTTCTATGTACACAAAAGGCCTATTTCTCTCAAACATTTTTCACAAATCTGTGTTAATGAGCATTCCTCCTTTCCCGAGATAATCCATCCACCTCACAGGTGTGGCATACTAAGATGCTGATTAGACAGCTGGATTATTGCACAGGTGTAGCCACAATAAAAGGCCACTCTAAAATGTGCAGTTTTATCACACAGCACAATGCCACAGATGTCACAAGTTTTGAGGGAGCGTGCAGTTGGCATGCT
>JAHKKF010427503.1:0-10183 GCA_019740295.1 Labeo calbasu | reverse complement strand
TTCTGCAGGATTCTGCAAGTATTTAAACAAAAAGTATAAAACAAAACAAAACACACAAAACTTAAAAAACACTCTCTCTCTCTCACACACACACACACACACACACACCAAGTTCAGATGTACAGCAAATTGAAAACATGAACATTGCAAACAGACTAACCACTAGGCCACGACTTAGTTAGACCATTAGAATAGTGCTATCTTCATTATTGTCTTCAGTGTGTTTGTTTTTACTACAAGATGAAAGCAGGAATAGACATAGATATACAGAGGAGGAACATGCATGTATGTGAGTCGATACATCCATACAACCCTTCGTGGGTGGGAGTAATAACTGTTTGCATACCTGCCATCCTGCCTGTGTCGTCTTCAACTAATTAAAAATCAAATTGCCCCAACAATCAGGCAACATTCTGCATTAGCCTGACAATACAGTGGCCAGAGACACTCGAGAGGACTTCAAAGCCCAGCAGGGTGAATGGAGCTTGTGTTTGGTAGGGGGTGCTGGTGGTCCTCAACCCCCCTGCCTAGTTTACAGACATCCAGCTCTGACCATCATGGTACTCTCGCTGACCCATTGAGGTGGAGGGGGAAGAGATGAGAGAAAAACATGAAAAGAGAACAGATGATAGAGCACTTGGTAGGGGAAAAGAGTCCAGGTGGTTTTTAGGGAGTCAGTTAAATGGACTGAAGCAACACGTTCACATGCTGAAAATTTAGTCTGCAGTATTTTTTTTCTTAAAGCTTGTACACAAGATATTTTGGAAGCCCGATTCCGCCATGGAATAAAACACTTTTATCTCACAATTCTGACTTTTTTCTCACAATTGCAAGTTCTCACGATTATGACTTCTGACCACTTCTGCGGGATATAAACACGCATTTCTAAATTGTTTCTCGTAATTCAGACTTTTTTTTTCAGAATTGTGAGATATAAAGTCCACTTCCGAGGGGAAAAAAGAGAACTCACAATTCTCACTTAATAACTCACAAAAAGTTATAAAGTGAGAACTGCAATTCTGAGAAAAAAAATCTGAATTAAACTTGCAATTCTAACTTTATTTATCAGAATTTATATCTCACAATCGACGTTTTTTTCTCAAAACTGTGATATAAAGTCAGAATTGTTATAAAGTCAGAATTGAGAGTTTATATATCGCAAGTCTCACTTAATGCAATTTTGTGTTATAAATTTTAGATATTTAAATCTTGTAATTCTGAGTTGTTTCTCGCAATTTTGAGTTTATGTCGCACATTTCTGAGAAAAAATCAGAATTGTGAGATAAAAAGTCGCAATTACCTTTTTCAATTTTTAATTCAGTGGTTAAAATGGGCTTCGATAAGATATAGAGAGTCCGTCAATAGATAATAAAATAATTTTCAAATCATTTTAAATCTAATTTTAAATCAAATCGAATTTCAAACCAAAGAATCCTGAAAACAAAAAAGTATCATGGTTTCCACCAAAATATTAAGTAGCACAACTCATGTGAATGTTAAATCATTTCAACATAATAATAATACATTTTTCTTGAGCATTAAACCAGCATATTAAAATAATTTCTGAAGGATCATGTGACACTGAAGACTGCATTAATTACATTTTAAAATATATTAAAATAGAGAACATATTGTAATAATATTCTCTGCATCACTGTTTTTACTGTATTTTCAATCAAATAAATGCAGTTTTGGCAAGCATGAGAGACATATTTCAAAAACTTACCGACACCAAACATTTGAACTGTAACGTATATTAACATTATACACATTTTTACACAATTTTTTCATTTCAACATCTTATACTGAAGAGAGAGATTTGAAGTTCATGATTCAAACCCAAATCATGTTAAAAGCGTAAAACATCATAATTAAACATATTAACTCTACAGCCCTTGCGAAAACTGAAAATGCAAACAACTTTCTACTGGTTTTCTCTTCATCCTTAGGTTGAGTTCAGACAAATCAGATTGAAAATAAAAACATTCATCAGACTGTCCAACCCATGCCAGTTTCCCTACAGCAATAATCCCAACAGTACCCTAACAGACCATTACATCCTTTAGCACTTCATTGGTTTTATAAGCCATACAGCGCTGAAAAGGTCACACATTTTAGAAAGACCTCATCTGTATATTTACAGTGCCAGAGTGACACAGAATACGTCCCTTCTCCTAATTACGGACTAAATAAATCCAGAAGACTCCATACACACACCAGTGTGCCAAACACACTGCAGTGCACTTCTTAGCGGGAGAGGGCTTTAGGAACCAGGGGTCAGCTGACTAACGACAACACCAGATGAAAGGCCTCAACAGGCACAGAGAAAACAAGAGACAGACAAACTCGCTTTAACTGTTTCAGAATGAAGTAACAATGCACCACACCAATCACATATGCTAATCTTATTGCTTGGACATCAGAGAGTTCAAAAAGTGGCGATTGTTTGTCCCCGCAGAGCTTTTGATGGCTGGTGACGGTTCTAATGGCAAACAGAGAGTGTGTTGAGAAGGAGGGCAGATGGTAGATGTGGATGTCGACATGCTGTAGCTTCAAAAGAATTCCTCTGCGCTGCCACCTTGCCTCCTCTGTCCCTTCTACGCTAATGTTTCCCACAGTAACCCGCCTTAGGCAACCAGCGAGACGTTCTGAGTGTCAGAATATGGATGTCTTGATGCCGTGTCAAGTCAAAATGAGACCCATGCGTTCGGTTTCATTGCAGTCCATCCAGCGATTTAAACGGTTGTGTGAACTGCTCCTTAGAAGTCAAGAAGGATTGTGGTGCAAAAAGATGCGTGTAAACAGTTGGAAAGAATTAAAGTGTCTTGCATTGTTTTCCCTCAAGACCACCCTATGTGTTTTGAGTTAGGAATACAAAAATTGAAAACGAAAATGTGTACTTGAGATTGCGCTACGATTGAGTTTCGGGAAAAGTTCCTTAAATAAAATATGTACATATAAATCAACCCAACAGACGGCGACAAGCCAATCTCCTCCGTTATGTCTGAATGTCACCTCGAGGCTTGAAAAACACCCATCATGTGCAGGGAAAAAAGCTCCAGATCTCTAAAACCACACTGTGGCTGCTGCTGAGAAAAAACGCTTCCTACTTCGAATCCATTCCATCACAAGCCATATGTCAACACAGAGCTGAGAAGAGACAGGGAAACTGGCGTTCTTTAAAAGTCAGAAACACCATTTACAAATGATTCAAAATATCTTCTTTTGTGTCGATAAAATTTGCGCTTTAAAGGGATAGTTCACCCAAAAATGAATTCTGTTATTAATATCCTCATGTCGTTCCAAACCCATAAGACCTTCATTCATCATCATAATACAAATTAAGATATTTCTGACCCTGACAGCAACAAAACGACCACGTTCAAGGCCCAGAAAGGTAGAAAGGACATCGTTAAAATAGTCCATGTGACATCGGTGGTTCAACCGTAATGTTATGAAGCTGCGAGAATACTTTGTGCACAAAGAAAACAAAAATGACTTAATTCAACAATTTCTTTTCTTTGATGCATATGGGCAATTTTACAGAATTGGTCCAAGGTTATAGTTGGAAATTTTTTTTCCAAAAAATTTGTAAGTATGCAAACTGTATAATATCCAAGGTACATATTTCTAGTAATTGTGCAGTTAATTCTCATATTGTATCTTCAGAAAGTTTTGGAATATTGGTCATCTCCCCAAATTTGTCACTATTGAAACACAGTAATAATAATTCAATTAGATGAGTTATATTGACCTGTTAAGATCGTGATTACATCAACAATGTAAATATATTTTTTTGCTATTTTATTAACATTTTTTCAGAGGTAAATCAATAATTACATTTTTAACAATATTTCAAGTGTAATTTATGACATTTGTTGCATTTTTAATCTAAATTTTCTTTGTAAAACGTAAAAAGTTGATCATACTGATTTTAATCATAACATCTTAATTCAGTATACTTTATTTTTGACAAAACATCCCATGTTTTGGTAGTGACAGTAATACTTTGGTTGTGAACACATCACAGAATTTTAACTTGCAAACTAAAACACTATTAAAACATACAAAAATACCAAAAAAATAAAATAAAATAATAAAAAATGCATAACTATGCTCAAATTTTGTTTATTTCCTCCAAATATAAGGATTATGGGTTCCCTTTTGTCACTACTGAAACAATGATGACATGTTTCGGTCGTGACTGTTTTGCTTACTTTTAAACTTATGCACTATCAGCACATGGTTAGCTGGCACAGTTCTGAACAGTGGTACACATATAAAAACTAAATTTTATGGAATAACACAAAAAAAACCCAAAGATGTCACTACCGAAACTCCACCAAATGTTTCGGTAGTGACATTTTTAGATACTTTTGAACCTATGCTAATCAGCACATGGTAAGCTAGCATAGTTCTAAACAGTGGTACATATACAAAAACTAAATTTTATGGAATAACATCTAAAAAACAAAGATGTCACTACCGAAACTCCAACAAATGTTTCAGTAGTAACAATTTTAGATACTTTTAAACCTATGCTAATCAGCACATGATTAGCTAGCACAGTGGTACACATATAAAAACTAACTTTTATGAAATAAAACCTAAAAAAGCAAAGATGTTACTACTGAAACTCCAACAATTTTTTTGGTAGTGACAATCTGAATACTTAATTGCTTTTCAAATGTGTTTTTTGGTTGTGGGAAAGCAGTTGACACCAATTCTGTAGAATGGCCCATAAGCACACATAAAGCTGACAAAACTGCTTCAAGTCAGCCTTAAATAAGTGAATGAATGAAAAATATAATGTGTTGCAAACATAAGCTTCCCAGCTGGATGTTTTCAAAACAGTGGACAATTCATCAAGCTTAGTGGAAGTCCTGTGTGTATTAATGAAATGCACATGGTGCTGAAAGTAGTGAATTATCCTTTGACACATACAGATTGGACACATCTTTCGGTCACTTGTCAACAAAAGTTTGCTTTCTGACTATATCCATGTGACTGCTATTCAGCAAATACTGATGCTGCTTATGGTTTTCGGATCGTGTCCCTGATGCACAGAGAAAAGAGTTATGAATGTGTTTGCTTCGCTGTAAATAAGGCCTCAGACAACCTTTCGATTGGTCTTTGAAGGGTAACGTGATAAAATGCGCAATTTCCAGCCCATTCACGTCTCTAGGGATCAAGGGATAAATGAAGGAATGTTGTATGTAAGAAAGGATCGGTTCTCAATCTCAATTCTCACACACATTGAAGACCGAAGACCAAAATACGACACGGAGGACACGAGTTGGTTCGCCTGACAACTTAACTATTCCACACATACAATCAAAATCTCTAGCTGTTTACACCTGACATTAATACTTGTCTTGTAAAGTCTCTAGTGTTCACAGAAAAGTACTGAACAATTGAGAACACATGAAGTAATCCGTTTCATTTCCTGTGTTCGTTTTAGAAAAATACAGCTAGCGAATGGGATTAACTTATTAGGAATACTCACAGCCCAAAACTTGGAAGGTTTCTTGAAGTTCTGAATCTTTATAGAAAACACTCCAGTAACTCTCACACCTAACTTATTTACGATGCTTGAGACAGCAAGTGGTTGATGGTCTCTGAAGCTCCAACCAAACATGACTCCCAGGGGAAGATGCTGTCATCAACACATCATAACTGGAGATACACAGCCATAAAACACTTTCATTATAAACTGCTGTGAGCTAGAAGTCACGAACACTGTCACTCGCTCATTTCCTTTCGTCATTCTGTTGCATCACTTTGATCCAGTTAAGCATGAAATACAATGTAACGATTAGAAAGCAACGAAAAAAATGGAATAAACTTTGGAATGTTTAAATCATGCCTAATACAGTAGCAAAAATGGTGTTAAGGCCCGTCCGCACCAAGAATGGTAACTATAGATCATTATAACAATAACTACGTGTCATGGCTATACGAATGCTGTCACTGGAGCAGTACCTTTTCAAAAGGTACATCTTTGTACCTAATGGGTCCATATTGGTATCGTAAAGAGACATATGTGACCCTGGACCACAAAACCAGTCATAAGGGTCAATTTTTCAAAACTGATATTTATACGTCATCTGAAAGCTGAATAAATAAGCTTTCCATTGATGTCTGAAAAAAAAAAAAAAAAAAAAAAAAACTCCATTAAAAGCCAAAACCGCCAAAAACTCAAAACTGACAGATGCATTAAAAATATGTGTAGGTAAATACGGGTGAATATAAATAGAAGCTATTAAATAATTTCTCAAATTCAGACAAATATATGCACACACACACAACACGAGTCAACACTGTGTGGCAGAAGCCTGCTGTGATCCACTACAACTGTGAGTCTACGATCAGCACTATCAGCTTGCACTGAAACCTGAACATCCACGAGAAAAAAGTGCCGGATGACGCTTGAATGGAGTGAATCCAAGATGGAAGTCGGAATCTTCAAATTGATAGTTTCTTGATTCACAACCAGTTCTAAGACTGTACTGCATTAAAAATGAAATTAAAAAGACGAGATCCACACCTCCTCTTGTGGCCTATAAGAATCTTCAGCTTCAGGAATGTAACAAACTTCATAAGCAGACCGACAAATTCCTTTTAGACAGATGTGTGTGTTAGTGTTTAGGAGAGGAGTTGCTGTGTGTGTGTGTGTGTTTGTACCTGCACAAAGCTGCACATCACATACTCATCAAACATTGGCAGACTGGGCCTGCTTTCCCGGTATATGTGCAGAGTGTATATCGTCATGACGACGGGCTCGGCCTCTGATTCGTCCATCACCAGAATGTTGATTCTGCTGTTGCCCAGGCCAACCGGGTAGTTTGCCATCCTGAAGAAAACAGAGAAAAGTTCTGAGGAACTCAGCATACTTGATCACATATGTGCACACACACATACACACTCTCACCCTTCACTTTTGGGGTTATTGATGTCGTGACAGGGGAGGAGGATTACTGTGGATTAAAACTGGGTCCCAGTCAACAGGTGACCCCTCAGTCACGGACAAATAAGGCTGTGCTTTCACAAAACCTTGAGAAAGGAGACAGCCCAGACTGCTTGCAGATAGATCAGTCAACCCTTTGCTTTCTATGCGTAGAACTATTAACTTAACCAGTCTTTAGTACAATCTTTAGTCTTTCTCTGAAACGCTTTTTTGTAAAAAATGAACATTTGCTGATGTTATATAAATGTTTTATTTATGTGACCGAAACCATTACTTCCAGTGCTATAATCTAATGAAGTCAGGTTGATTCAGTCGCAAAATTATAATTTTATGAAATATGTAAATCATTTATTTAACTTCCATTAAAAAACAAAACAAAAAAAACACAGGCATTATTAATTTAACCTAAAATATAGAAAATTATATTCTCTATTTTTAGAATTAACAATTTTATGAAATAATTATTGTAATTTAAATATTTTGCCTCCAATAACTAATTATAAAATAATTTTATGAAATAATTATTAGTTAAAATATTTTGTCTCAAATAAAACATCTATTTTAGACAAGTTGCCTGACAAAACATGAGACACATTTCACTAAATAAAACTTAGTATAATTAATTTTATAATTGAATATTAGATGTTATCTATCTGTCTATCTATCTATCTAACATTAAAATTATTATTAACGTATACATTATTCATTTAAAGTATTCATTTTACTTTAGTTCATATATTCCCTCACTTAATTTTAATGCATAAGCATTAACAAAGAATTTTTTTCTTTATTAATGTCCAGTCACCTGTTGTAATCTTGGGTCAGGGTCAGCTTTAAGCATGTAAAAAGTATTAGAGATTATATGCTGTAACAGAGTCTAATAGACAGTAATCAGGGATTTTAAATGTACCTGTGTGACTCGCCAGGCATGGGAAAGCAAATTCAGAAATTAATCTGATAAATCAATCAAACCGTGAAGTCAGTTTGAGCTGACACATAAGAAGCCAGATCTGATTACCAAGAAAAAGGAAGCGACGGCACTACCGTACCGCAGCCCCTTTGTTCATTGTTTCCCAGCTCAGGCTGCTGTGTTTTACAACACTGACTGCCTGCATAGCCCACACGGTGACGTTTTCATGTTTTTATCCACAAAATGTAATCAGTAAGGCTAAATTTTAATGCCACAATATTAATTCCACAACCTGGCAGTTGTGTTTGCAGTTATGCAATTTGTGTTTGGCTTACCTGGGTCCTCGATGTTCATCCAGGTGAATGTGGCAGTGAGGGCTGACCGGTTCTGGCCGGATTCGAATGGTGATCACATCAAACGGAACCTCGGCTCGATATTCCTTCTCCCAAGCGTTAAACGCTGGCATCAGCACCAACGGAGGGTCTGTGTACAACTGCCTCAGGTGGGGATCAACACACCTCCCTTGAAAACAAGAGGCACATTTTACTTTATTTTTGTATTAAATAGAAACAGGTGACGAGTCAAATGTGTATGTGTAATTCATATAGTCAGGTTAATATGTTACCACTTGCCTTTTCCTGACAGCGTGTCTGATGCCTCTGGGCTCTTTGGGTCGTCAAAGCTGTTGGAATTACAGAAAACACAGCAATTTTAGTAGAAAACTCAACAAGTGCTCTATAATGGTCCGTTAAATGCAGGTGATTGGAAGCATGGGACTTTTTTTTTCCAGGAATAGTGAATGTGAGCGTTTTATGGCTTCTCCCTCTTCTTTTTTCACACATAAAAACAATCAGTGCTGGCTTGAAAAAGTGTCTTAATTTGTTTGAGAGGCAATCGATCTTTCCTCAATGAAGTAAGATGCTCAAAGAGCATTATATCATCTAGCTTATATCATCTAGCAATGAAGTTGTGTCCAGCCAGACAGATGCAGACAATTTATTTCCCACCATCCAACAAACACACAAACCCAATCATCATGGATACCAAGAATTTACATGGCTCAACAATAATTTTTTTGTACAGATTTGTATGTGCCTTCTCTATGTTTTCACTGGCTTTCAAGAAAAAATAAATAAATAAATAAATAAAATTAAAAAAAATGTCCTTTAGAAAGGAAAAAGAAACAATTTTTATATTTGAGCATATCTAAAATTATGTTATTCTGACCTACTTTTTGCAGGAAAATGCAAATGTTTATTTGACAGCAATTTTTTTGACTGTAAATTAATAATAATAATAATAATAATCACTCAAAAGTGATTACACTTTTGTTTCTCTCTCTCTCTCTCTTTTTTAAACAAAGACAGAGTAAGAAACTTAAAAACAAAATAAAATATATAAAAAGTAAGACATCAGGAGGTTTGGGAGTTATTGTGGGTGAAAGACTGTAAAAATAAATGTTTTGTCTGGACTGCAGGTGACCCAAAACACCACAGGCTTAAATCAACAGGACACCACTGAGAATGACTGAATATAAAATAATGTTTTGCATGATATTATCTCCGGACTATTACAGGATTTTTGCAAGCCTGCAGCATAACTCATTTAATTGCTTGAGACAGAATAAGGTTTGAAGATATGACCTGGGGAAGTGTTGTGTAAGTATGCGTTTGTGTGCGTGTAACCTTTCAGTCTGATGTTTTCTCGTGTAGTAAAAGCTGAGCTCTTGGAGCAGAGCCATGAGAGCTGGTCTCCATCCATAATCCTGTGCGCTGAGGGACTCTGTCTGGATTAGATCATGGCGGAGATCGTCAGGAAGAGGAGATATGGGGTAGAGCTGCCAACACACACACTTGATTTATTTAACAGAAGAATGCATAACAAGGACATACATGTTTATCATTTGGTAATTTTACATGGAAAGAGTAAAATTTTCCATGTAAAATTACCTGTATCCTTAACACTATGTGCAGTCAAATTCAATTAAATTTGTCCACATTATAAGCTTTAAAGTGCATAAAATGTGTCTTTACCAGCTGAAAGGGTCCTGGTCTCTTGAGATGCTGATTAAACTGCCGCAAAAAATGCATCTCATCTGGCGGCAAGCACAGACTGTTTGGCCCTTCACAGTCACCATACTGCAGACAAGTTCAAATAATTAGACCACAACAATGAAAACTATTAATACGCATAAAAAATGACCGTACTTTACAAAGTCATAAAGGTCAATTCTTTGAAATTGAGATTTATACATCATCTAAAAGTTTAATAAATAAGCTAGGACAATATTTGAATGAAATAAAACT
>JAHKKF010427477.1:0-10010 GCA_019740295.1 Labeo calbasu | reverse complement strand
AGCTAGTTATTTCTCTTTATTTCTTTCTCTATGTAGTTCTTTTTATTATTTATCTGTGATTTGTTTATTTTGTTGTTTAGTTTTAGTTTTTAATATTTTTATTATCTTAGTGTTATTTCTCTTTATTTCTTTCTCAGTTTATTTAGTTCTTTTTATTATTTATCTGTTTTTTTTTTTGTTGTTGTTTAGTTTATTTATTTAGTTTTTATTTCTATTATTTGAGTGTTATTTCTCTTTATTTATTTGTTTGTTTGTTTGTTTGTTTATAATTCATTGTATATTTCTTTTAATTATTAATTTCTATTTACTTTCTTACATTTTTAAAATTTAGTTATATATTTTAGTTGTTTCTCTTATGTAGTTCTTTTAATTATTTATCTATGATTTTTGATTATTTTCTTGTTTCGTTTATTTAGTTCTTAATTTCTGTTATTTTATTAATATATATTAACTTTAATTATTTATCTATTATTTTTATTTAGTTAAGTTCTATTTCTTTATTTATTTCCGTGATTTATTTATTTGTTTAGTTCCTTAATTTCTAAATTATTATTGTTGAGGTTGTTATTAGTATTATTATTATTGTAGTCCTTGTGATTTTTTTTTTTTTTTTTTTGTTGATAGATATAGCACAAAAAAACAGTTTCTTCATACACAATGAATTTTTTTTCTAGTCAGTTGTGCTTTTAGAGTAATCAAGCCTGTGACCTGCAGGTGGCAGTAGGAAATCTCTCTTCCTTCCATTTCATTTTTGGTCCGCAGCGCAATTCCTATAAATCAGGATGTCTCATTGGGTATGATGTACCATGAAATATTTCAAGCTTTGATCTTTCCCTTTCATCCACTTACGGCAGGATTTTCATATATGAAGAGCAAAACAAAAAGAACGATGCTCAGTCGCTGCCTGACTAACAGACTGTCACTCTTTAATAATTGTCTTATTTACTTGTTGTCGTCAAACATGCAACACACCATCACAGTTACATCTGCTGCATCCTCTCTAGAGGCTTTGACGAGTGTGTGTGTGTGTGTGTGTGTGTAGCTGCTGTACGGGGAGATGTTGAGGCCGTTAGGTTTGCTGATGCTCAGTGTTTGGCCTTTAAAGGTTGCTCTGTCACACTGCACTAACATGCTGTGACTCCTGGGGCTGTAGAAGTGTCAGAGCATCTCAGTGTCAGCATCTGCTCTCTCTCCCCGTCGCTCTCTTTCTTTCCCAGCCCCCATGATGCCCTTTAGCGCTTTGTCTCACCCGTTTTTCTCCTCTTTCATACCCCGAAATACCCTTCGTGTCCACATTAGCGCTGCATTTCCGTGCAGGTGGGCGGTAGTGAATCGTTCGCTGTGGATGTTAAAATAGAGGCCTGTCATGTTGTTCTGTTATCTGTCACAGATGTTGCTCAGATAAGAAACTGTCAAATCTACTGGTGCTTTTTTTTTTCTTCCTTCTGTTGCACTCTCGGGGTCACGTGGCCACGCATTTGCACGCTTTTTATAGAAACGAGTGTGAGTCAGAGCGGCCGGCATAGACGCAGACCAGTGCGTGTCCACTCGGGTCTCTTATTTGGGTTTCTGATGATTAGCTGTTAAGCTATACGTCGGTTCATTGTGAAAGGGTTTTAGGCCTGTTAGTCTCATGACTAACAGAGAGCGATCTGGACGGGTCAGTATGTGGTCCGCATTGATGTAAGAGCCAATCAGGAAGCGCCGTAGTGGCAGACGAGTGAGTTTCATAGGTCAGCTGTCGTTCTCAATCGAGTCACAAGGCCTCTGCTTGTGTTCTCGCTCTTCTGATAGTGTGTGAAGACCAATGGACTGATATAATTTGCTTGGGAAACGGACATACTGTGTGTGTGTGTGGGTGTGTGTTGCCCAGTTTAGCTTGGTTTGCTACATCCTTCTGCCTTTCTCTCAACACACACACATTCCTAGAAGAGAGAAGTGGCGAAATCCCCTCTTTGTAACGTTGCTCCATGGTAGGTCATTATGAGGCTGAGCTCTCGCAGTGGCTTTGTGTGTTTTCTGCTGTGTGTGTTAATTTGGGACACATTTCGTTCATACAGTTTGCCCAACGTAACCCTTGAAACCCACACCACAATATGAGACACACCAAAAACTCTCATTGTCATTGGTCGACTAGTGAGCTAGTTGATTACTGCGTTTGACTAGTTATTTATACTTTTCCTTCCTGCTTTGAGATCGTTTAGTGTACTAATGAGGTTGTTAGCACAGGGAAACCCTCTCAGATCTGTCAATTCTTTTAATTGCCTTTAAAGCACTACTAAACATTAAAATCTACTTATGTTTTTAAGATTTGTACATTTAAAAGCATCATAATGTGTCAGTAATAGGCTATTTTCAATCCGTTTTACATAAACAATATAATCAATGTTCTGTTTATTAAAGCCTGAAGTCTGAATCTCATCAAGTTAGTGTTTTTAAGCATTTTACATTTATTCCAAAAGTCAGAAACAGTTTTAACTATATATTTTATTTGTGAGCTTATGTTTAGTTTTTTTTTTTTTATAGTTAACTTTTAACTATTTTTACTTTTACTTTTTTTTTTTTTTTTTTCTCCAAAGCTCGGTAAATATTGATCATAGACACAGAGATTTACTTTACATTTACTTTACAAGCTTATCACTCACTAAAAACTCCCACAGATCATGTTGTCATGCCTTTTTAAGTATTGTTTTGACGTAACAAAGTGGTTATATTTAAGTTAGTGAGTTGTTTACTTATTTTATTATATTAGTCTTCCCATTAATGCCATTTTATTGTTCATTCAGACTGATTAGTGAACGCGGGACATGCATAAACACAAGAGGCAAGATTTATCGCATGAACCAATCAGAGCTGAACATAGTCATATCCAATCATATCGCGATAAAAGCGTTGCCTAGTGCTGGGTATCGTACAAAATAGTTTCTGATACCGATACTTTAACTTCAGTACCGGCTCCTGAACAATACTTTTTTTTTAAACCAATTTTATGAAATCAATTTCAACAAGATTATATTATCTCAAAAAACCTTTTTTTTTTTTTTTTAAGCTTGTTGACATTTTTACAGACTCAAATACTCATCTCCTGAGCCACTGCACAAAGGAACAAAATGTAACCAAAACAATAAATCAGTGCAAATAGCTGTAATAAAATTCGAATAGTTTTCAGTTTTATACATCTTTTAGGCTACGTTTATACTGGTGCGTGCTCATTTTAAAATGCATAGCTAAAACAGAATCATCATTTGTATTAATTACTGATGAGCATTAACTGTAAAAAAAATAAATAAATAAATTAACTGATGAAACGAAGCTAATAAACACAATTATGACGGTGTATGACTTGTATGTGATTTTCATGAGATTCTAAGCAGACGTAGCAATTAGCTTGATATAAAAGGCTACAAATGACATATTTCAGCAATATGGTCAAAACACATAAGACTGCAATCGAAAGTTATTACAAACACTCGATGGTGATTTAAAGTGAGTCAAAGCGGAATTTAAGTCTTACTTATTGTCTTACGTAGCATGATGCTACAGTGTGCATGAATGGTCACGTAACACGGCCTTTTTCGGTCGTGTAGCTTGGATGATCTTTTCTGAAATGCAGTGTAAATACCAGCTTAGACAAGGAAAATTTTCATTTTAAAATGCTGTTTAAAAAAAAAGGCACCAGTGTAAATGTAGCCTTACATCTGTGGGGGTTGGGACGCTTTCACACTATAGCCGCATTTGTAAGCCACATATCTGGGTGTAACCGGCGTAAACTAGTATGTGTGTTTTACTGTAGAGAACTATAGAGAGCAGACTGCCTGTACTCTGATGTCAAACACTAATCGATCTGCGTTGTATCGCTTCAAGTTGAACGCATCTACTTCTGTGTGCTTATTGGCTCACTGACATTGACGAGATTTAGGTATCGAAGTTTGGTACCAAACAACAAGACTTTTTTCGGTACTCAGTGGTATCAAGGCAATTCGGTCTGTGCATAATAAGTAACAAACTTGATACCCAGCCCTAGCATTACCTCCTCTCAATTGA
Organism: Labeo calbasu; assembly: GCA_019740295.1. Taxonomy (NCBI): domain Eukaryota; kingdom Metazoa; phylum Chordata; class Actinopteri; order Cypriniformes; family Cyprinidae; genus Labeo; species Labeo calbasu. The sequence goes on along the minus strand of JAHKKF010427477.1, from coordinate 5,966 downwards.
CTTTCCCCCATTCATTTTCAATTACCCCCCACCAAACTCAACACACGCTCTAGGGCATCTGTTAAAATTCAGTGGGCTTAGGAGAGGCAAGAGAGATGCAGACTCCCGCTGTAACCTTACCTAATGATGTCACTGTTGGACAATGTTTCTTTAGTAAAACAAGTGATTTATACACTTTTCAATGTTATAGTTTGTAATATTGCCGTTGTATTATTTTTGTACTACACATTTTTTCTCGTTCAATATTTTGATGAGGTGCTGCCTCGTTTGCCTCCTCAGAGGAAACGCCCATGAAGTAAATGCCCACTGTTATGATCAGGCAACAGTTTTGAATATTAAAATGCGACAAATGCGTCTGGTGTAGACAGCGTTAGGATCACAAGTAGCTGTTGATCGTCTTTTGCCGGTCTTTTGTTCCACTGTTATCATACTAAGACAAAGTACGCCATGAAATGGCTCCTTTTGGCAGCTTGTTTTAAAAAAAGCTGTTTCTGGACTAACAAGGAAGTTTTGAGTTCTGAAACTTACAGGATGCTTTTATAGTACAATGACCTCTTATAATGTATACCAAGAGTTCAAGGGAAATTTCGTTTCTCAATTCATGTTTTTTTTTTTTTTGTCTTGCTCTATGCAGCATCTTTAATGCCATCTCACAATCAGTTCATATGTGTTGTACAATTTGGCTAATTCATATGAATTCATTATGACCTTACTCATACGATTTGTGTGAGGGGTATGTTTAGGTGTAGGGTTAAGGGTGGTCCTTAGTACAAATTCCTACAAATTTGGCGCCTCGTAAAATATTTCAGTTTTTTCACAAATCGTACAAATTAGTATAAGTGAGGTAAAATATGTATGAGTTGCCGTGAGATCGGGTTGGCATCTCACTTGAGCAAGGCATTTTAACACTTTCTTAAAATAAAAATAGTTACACTTTCTAAAGTTTGTCCCAAGACATGTACACATATGGTACGAATATGAATTATGAATAAACTGTGCCTGGCGGACATGATCCTAAACCTGAACAAAAAATATGCAGGGCTTCTTAAAAACAAACGAGTAAAATTAATTTAGTTTTGTGAATAACTCAAAGTGTTGTAGATATCAGACAAGAAAAACATCAAGAGTGCATAAACAGGGTTTTTTTTTGCTGTATCAGTACGTTACAGCATATTACACCGATACACCTATCGTTACACCTCTAATTTTAACCATAAGTCGACTATCAGTTGCTTTTGGCTAATTAGTTAGTTGTTTTCGGCTTAAGAAATGAAGTCGGTGACACTGACTTATCATCTCCGCAGTAGTGATGTGCCTGAGTGCATGTTTCATACAGATTACGTAATCTGAAAATATGTCTATTTGTTTTCTATTTGAATTGGTTAATTTAAAAGTAGACATTTCACTCTCTACAGATATGTGTAAGGCAAGTATACACAGAGCTTCAAGGTGACGCTCAAGTTCACAGAGACTGAGACGGCAGAAAGCACCTCCTATTTATTTTACAAAAGCTCAACGTTTCGTTGTTATTGTGAGTGCACACAAATAAACGTAGAGTCCTTACAGAGTCAAAAGATGTATTACTCTTATCTGTATGACCCAAAATGACGGAGTATTTTAAGAGCAAATGACCGCACCGCTGCCTCAATCTGTCATGCAGTGAACGCGCTACTATTCAGCTTCCACACTCCACACAGACAGTTGAATAGCGCACATTTTCTAGATTAGCATTAGATTGAGAGGCCATGTAAAGTTGCTACTACATACATCTTTCAGATGAAAAGCCATATTTGAGGATGATGAATGATGAGCGTATGGATGGCCTGACCGATGTAATATATTACCACATAGTTCAGCTGTTAGCAATCTGTCCATCACAGACAGCGTGACTTCCCTTCATGTAGCATTTATTTATTTATTCTTTCCAGCAACTAATAAAACTTTGTTCAGCAAGTCCTCTTCTTGTTGATTATCGGTTAGTCGGCTTTTAGGGGGCAGCCCTAATAAAAAACAAATACAGAAACAAAAAAAATTCTCAAATTCTGCAATATTATATATGCAGTTGTATTTGTCAAGTGAGAGAAACTAAAAGCATGACTGTTCCTTTACATCTTCCAGTGAAACAAAGTGTTATATTTGAGGGGATTTTTTTGTGAGAGGAACTTTCAGGCATATAGTAATCTTAGTAATCTTAGTTTTAGTAGTATGATTTATTTCAGACTGAGGTTGTTTCAGAACTAATTCCTAATCTAAATTTCATGACACCTATTTCAAAACACAACTGTGCTTTTGAACTGTAGTATGTAACAGTATGTAGTATGGAAACAATTCTCCAGATCCTCAGTGATCCGGCCCTCTAATCTGCACCAGAATGTGAATAATCTGTTAATAACATCAGCTTGTTTTTATGATTAACATTTAGACAGGCTACAGTAATCCTACCTAGCAGGTGAGACACAAAGATTTCTGTGTCCTTAAGTTACACTGGCCCACCAGGTCTGCAACCACACCTCTGTTTTGAGTAAAACTACAAATTAATTTGAGTCTACTCACCAAAAAGCCCACCATAACTAGACAAATTCAAAGGAAAATGTTCATCCAGTTACCTTTCTGCCCGAATTTGAGTCAAGTCACTCTCTGTTTCACTGTAAAGTGTTTTTTTTAGCCTATTTCGCCTGAACTTAATGGTCCGTTGGACTATGACTCACAGTTGTTTTTGGTCTTTACAGCCATTATTTCGGGCTGAGAATGTCTTAGTTGTAGTGAGACGCATTTGGGCCGTTTTACCGTAAAAAGCAAACAGGCGGAAGTCCAAATGGAAAGCGAGCGAGTGAGAGAGATGTTGTGGTGGCTGATGGCCATGATCTGTAGTGGACTTTTTGAGCAAAGTCAGGTCCAACGGGAGTTTATTTATGGCACTTTGCTCCGGTTTTGTGCTTGTTACGAGGTGTGGCCCGCCGAGCCGGTTCTGCTCTGACATCTGGTGTCCGGCTTGTGCCAGGATGGTATGACAGAACCTGAGTGGGCCGGGTACCGTGCCCAGCCCGCCCTCCCCTTATCTGGCCCGGTAACATATGTCCCCTCCTCCCCTACTCAGAGAGCGGCCCTTGTTAATTAACCCACCAGGAGAGTTGGCGTGGCACGCTCCAAAATGACCAATCGCTGGTGGGATTCAATGTGAACGTGCAGGAAAGAGGACACGCCCCTTCACCTTTCGTCCACACCTCCCGCACCTCTCGGCGTCTTCTTGGCACGCCGACTCGGTGTGACATTCACCGGTGAAAGAACAAGAACACGGAAGCCCTTCCGCTTTCCGAAAGGCTCGTCCCGCTCACAATGCTTCCTGTCACAATGCTTAGCTTATTCATTGAGGGAACAATTGGCTCTCAGTGCTGGGCATCAAATCTGGGATTTAAAGCGATTTTTAGCGAAACTTTCTAACTAATGACACTCGAAGTGAATGGATGCGAGGCTATTGGAGCTAATTAGACAGACTCTTCGCCGAAGTACTGAAACATTAAGATGACATACTGTTCATTCAGGATTACTTTAATTGGTACAATTATTGTAATTTCAGTCGCAATTACGTCGGGAGATAAAAGCGCCTTCTGAAGCACATTTATGTGATTTCCTTTATGCCTAATAAGCCTTTAAATAATTCTTCTGAAAAGCACACGGCTTCCTTTCTTCTGCTCTTTTGAACCCCTTTGCCTTTGAGTTGGGACTTCTCACTTTTGTGCGCGTTTGTATTTTTGTCACGTACCGGTCTTGTCTCTAGCATCTCGATGTGTTTTCTCCTCCGCCTTTGGAGGGAAGCTATTGTCCGTGAACCTGATCCTTCAAGAACTCTTTGGTGGAAGAGGTAAACTTAGTAATTTAAAAAGTGCAGCCATTATTTGCCCAGAGGCCCTATAAATGATTAGGCTGTTGAAAGCCCCATCTATTCCCCAAAGGAGAGAAGCCCAATCTTAGATAGGGAGTGCATTTATTGGGTGCACAAAGTGACCTCCAGATGGATGAGATGAGTTTGAAACTGGGGAAGAGGTTGTGGGCTGCACAGAGGGATTGCAGGATCGTTTCTGCGATGCTGTGTGGGTCTGTGCCGTTAGGTCTATTTTCGCTGCTGTTATTCTGAATAAAAAAATGGCAATCATGCTGGTTCACATGTGTCAATGCTACTTATTTAACCCTTAAAGGGATAATTTTCCCAAAAATGAAAATTCTGTTGGTAATTACTCACCCTTTTGTTGTTATTTATCTTCAAAGCACAAATTAAGGTATTTTTGAAGAAATCTGAGAGCTTTCTGACCCTGCATAGACAGCATTGCAACTGAAACGTTCAAGGCCCAGAAAGGTGGTAAGAATATAGTCCATGTGAAGCTACGAATTTACTTTTCATGCACATTTAGAAAACAAAAATAACGTCTTTATTCACAGTGGTGGACGAAGTACACAAATCAAGTACTTGAGTAAAAGTACAGATACATATAATAAAATATTACTCCAGTAAAAGCACTCCTTTTTCAATTTTACTCGAGTGAAAGTACAAAAGTACCTGATTTTTTTATGTACTTAAGTAGAAGAGTACTGATAGATTTATTTTGCAATTTTACATAGGCTGCTTAATTTTAATTTTATATTAACACATATTTTTTTTATAATCCTACTACTCATATTACCTGGAATTTTTCCCCAAAATTAACAATATATAGAGTAAAAATACATTTTTGTTGTTGATATGGACTATGTTGATGAGACTGATGTAGTAATATTCACTGTGAAGTTTATACTGTGATGTACCTGAGGGAAAACAGATTTGATATAATTTTGCACCAATTTTGCATAATGTCACAGTTATACATGAGAATAAAGCCTGTTACCAAGTTACCAAGTTACCAAGAACATTTTAAAGAAAATATAATTATATTTTCACAATGATTTGTTTTCCCTCTCAATCCTTATCTGTGGTGTAAAAACACCCCTGGCCAAATGCCCCCCAGAGGGCATCACTTCCCACTTTGAAAATTACTGTAGTTACCATGTTCTGAACATCACATCCTTTCTTTTTCCCTCAGACATAATCTATCTAGGTGGCTGAATAAAAATATTTGGACTTTATATCTAAAAATTGCCTCAACTTAGCACCAGCAAGCTTGTTAGCTAGACAGTTAGCATCAGCTAGCAATATTTACTTATTTTCAGTATGGTTATGAATAAACAATCCTAAAATTCAACATTAGTAACTTACTTTTTGCAGCATGAGTGGCGCGTGCATGCTGGAGATGGTTCACTGGAGATGGTTCGCTGGGTTGTCGACTCGAGAACAACTAAAATCGGATCATTCCAATTTGTGAATGAATCGTTTGGTGCGATTTGCGATTCGATTTAACAGATTCATTGAAAAGAATCAGTTTGTTCATGAATCAGACACCGCTTCTGCGTCTCGGAGCGCTTGATATATTAGTGTAAGGTATAACGATGAGTTTTATGAAAGTTAGTGGAGTAAAAAGTACGATCTTACACTTTGGAATGTAGTGAAGTAAAAGTGAAAGTTACTCAGAATAAAACTACTCCAGTGAAGTACAAAGTAGTTGTACTTCGTTACTGTCCACCACTGTTTGTTCAACAATTTCTTCTCTTCTTTGTCAGTTCTCAATGCACGTTTACGAGAGTACCACAGTGCATGTGTGTGCATTTCTCTTGCCTGCAAATGAATAAAGCCGTTCTTTTTGTTTTCTGGGCCTTGAACGTGTTAGTTGCGTTGCTGTCTTTGCAGGGTCAGAAAGCTTTTGGATTTCATCAGAAATATCTTAATTTGTGTTCTGAAGATGAACGAAGGTCTTAAAGGTTACATGAACGACTTGAGAGTGAGTAAATAATGACAGAATTTTCATTTTCGGGATTCAACTAACCCTTAAACTCAAGTACAGGCAACATCTGACCTCCTTGCACATACAGTGGGTACG
>JAHKKF010427473.1:0-17247 GCA_019740295.1 Labeo calbasu | reverse complement strand
CTATGGGATTACACCCCAAAAAAATAAAGACGTCACTACCGAAACTCCACTAAATGCAGTGTTGCCAAGAATTGGGCTACTTTAACACTGTTGCTGTGGGATGAAGCGACCTCAAAAACATCATATTTGACCCCTAAAATATGAATTTACCAGGGGAACCCTGACAAAAAAAAAAAAAAAAACCTTGTCTCCCTGAACGCGATTTTTAACGGGGGACCCCGCTCAAAACGCAATTTGGCTAGTTTTGGGCTAGTTTTGAGTAGCAATTGGGTGGGTTTTGTTGTGAAAACCTGGCAACCCTGACCAAATGTTTCAGTAGTGACAATTATTATATTATATTATATTATATTATATTATATTATATTATATTATATTATATTATATTATATTATATTATATTATATAGATCATTATTATATTATATTATATAGATCATTTTGAAGCTAGCTCAAAGATGCTAATCAGCACATGGTTAGCTAGCACAGTTCTGAACTGTTGCACACATATAAAAACTAAATGTTAAGGAATGACTCCCAAAAAAAATTATTTAACTATCGAAGAAAGATATTCCTTAGTGATATTCCTTAAAGTTACACACAGATTTTTCATACTTTTGAACACATTTACCTCAAAATGATGGGGCCTATCTACCTAGATTTAGCAATGAGAGAGAGGGACACAGAAATAATTTTTATTATAAATGTAGTGGTTTAGTTAAAATCAGTCTCAGTCAGTGGACTAAAACATACACTGCTTCAGTAGTGACATGAAACATGCGGAACACATTTTTATACATAAAGTTTCATAATTTACAAAGAAAATCTAAAATAAATTTACTTTTTGAAATTCACTGTTCAAAAGAATCAAAAAGATACTTTTAAAATCAGTGGAATAAAATGCAATATCATTATTTCAATATCATTTTCATAAGTTGAACTTAGGGGTTTGGGTCAGACACCTCCCAACTGAAAGTACTCAATAAATGATGATGTTATAAATATTAAGCTTACTGATATTTTAAATGTTATTTTGGGTTTCAATAAATAATAGAAGGATCTTATTAAACATCTAAGATTTGAATACTTAAATGCTTTTTAAATGTGTTTTGCGTATTGTTCGTATTGACTTCTGACTTCTAGAGAAGCACTTATCTTGACCCCAGAACTCATGAAAGATTTATAAAGGTCTGTGGAGAAAACACATGGTATTTTTACTGCCTGTTGCACTATTGTGTTGCATTCTGGATATTCATACAGTATCAGCTATCCTAAAAAACATATGTTATATATCATATATCTATGGTTTCTCTCACATGTAGAGACGGCTGATAGGGCACATAGAAGAGCACTTGAAAGGTCTAGAGGACGTTCGCTCCACCGTCCAGAGCGATGAGAAGGTGAACGGGGAGCGGAGCGACGCTATGGTCGCTCTGGTACGAGAAAACTGTGTGCCGGCCGAGCTTGAGCGCTACACGCAGTTTATTGAAGACCTGGAGCGTGTGGTCAGCCTGCTGCTCTGCCTGTCGGCCCGTCTGGCCCGCGTACAGAACGCCCTCAGCACTGCCGACGACAGCATGGACACGGAGGAGAGAGTGAGTACAGATCACACTAGGTGTTTAAATGAGGCGTGTCTTTGTGTGGATAACTAGGAGGGGCCCTGAACACACCAAAGGTTGCTAAAATTGCTTCGAGAGTGACAGTCATGTGTCCTGCTGGATCAGCAGTTGATGGTGTCAACACTGCCTGACCGAAACTGTTCTTTGGTTTCGATGTGTTTTGCCACCACACTGCCCTCTAGTGACAAATATTTGAACAGAATTAAAAGTGCAAACATTACAAAGCACCATCATGAGGGCAAATATCAAATGTGTCAGATTTTATGATTATTGCTGTTAATTGATTTGTTTATTTGATTACGCTGCTGAAAATTTGGGGTCAAACTGAAGTTGATACCTTTAATTCAGAAAGCACACACTGAATTGATCCAAAATATTTCTATGTCAAATGAATGCTGTTCAGGGTTGCCAGTCTGTGGTTTTACCATGGTATATTGCTACTTTTACACTTGCCGTGGGTTGTTTTTTAGTCTGTGGGTTAAAGCGATCTCTCCCTCACCTCCAAGAAAAGCCATTTCAACAAAACTGATATGGAAAAAATGCAGCTAAGCTAGTTTGGGGCTAGTTTTTAATAGCAGTTGTGCTGTTCTTAACAAACCTGGCAACCCTGGCTGTTCTTTTTTTAATCTTTCTACTCATCAAATAGTTCTGAAAAATAAAATGCATCATGTTTTCCATAAAAGCAGCACAATGTTTTAAACGCTGATGATAATCATAAATGTGTTTTGAGTAGACTGTGGTAATGATGCTGAAAATTCAGCTTTGCATCACAGAAATAAATTGTATTTTAATATCGATTTAAATATAAAACTGTTATTTTAAACCATAATAATATTTTGCAATTGTACTGTTTTTACTATATTTTAAATCAAATAAATGCAGCCTTTGTGAGCAGAAAAGTTTTCTTTCAGAAACGGTAAAAAATCTTACTGACCCCAAACTATTGAACTCTAGCGTAGCTTATGACTTTACATGAATAATAACTGTAAAGTTATGTTTGAAAATAGTTGTAGGATGTGTTACTGTTGTTCGTACCTAATTTAGGTTTCATACAAAATCTTAAGTGTACTTGATTCCACACAACAATTAATATAATTATAGTGCTGTCAAACGATTAATCGTGATTAATCGCATCCAAAATAAAAGTTTCTGTTTACATAATATATGTGTGTGTACTGTGTATATTTATGTACATATAAATACACAGAGTATATATTTTGAAAATATTTAAATGTATATATTTTTATTCATATAATTAATATTATATATAAATATATTTAATATATAAACATAACATATCTTTCTTAAATATATCCGTGTGTGTATGTGTGTATTTACATATACATAATAAATATACACAGTATGCACACGTGTAGACAAAAACTTTTATTTTTGATGCGGTTAATTGCGATTTAATCGATTGACAGCACTAAATAATAATAACGGGAATTATATTCTAGAAATCCCGCTGATGAATGATAAAAATATTGATGACCAATCAAAATCCATCAGACCTGAAGTAATATTGACGTCCATTGGTGTGAATGCTTATGTAGTTGTATTAATCGCTGTAGTTTTCATGTTTGATGTTAATGGCCTTAATGTCAAAATATATACCTAAATGCATAAAGTAGCAAATTGGCTTGGAATTGGAGTTTTGCTCCAGATTTTCCAATTTATTTGCTCCAGCTAGAGCTTTGAGGCCATCTAGTGGCCATTTCTGATGTTTTAACTGGACTTCTCTAGCACTGAAAATGGTCTTTTGTATTTAAGTGAAAGAATGTGAAGATTGTGCATATTTTATATTAAAATTATTGGTTAAATCATTTATTTAGATTTAAATAAAATAAATAAATACCAACAAAATCTACAAAAAACCAAAACCTATATAAACGTAATAGTTTATATTTTATTTTTTATAAAAAGGAAGTGCAGTTTTCATGCTCAGAGTCATTTTAACCCACAAACAGATGTTTTAAAGATTAAGCATTACTTTGTGTATCTCATCTCTTGTTTGTTTCACAGACAGTTGTGTATGATGGGAAAACGGGACGCAGTTTTTCTGCCGTAGTACCCTGTTTTATATTGCCTTGTGTGCAAAATCTAACACTAATGACCACAATTATGACACATTAATAACATACTTCTGACTTTCCTCAATCCACAGCAATCGCTGGACAACCGCTACCGTCTCCTGTGCAAACAGTGGGAGGACGCCAAAGACTTAAAGGACAACCTGGACCGTCGGGAGCGCCTGGTCTCCACCTTCCTCTCCAAACAGCTGACGGACACACAGCTGCAGGAGTACCGGCGCTTCATTCAGACCAAGGCCTCCTTACTCATCCGTCAGAAAGACCTTGATGAGAAACAACGTTTAGGAGAGGAGCAGCTCGAGGCCTTGCTCAGCAGTTCACCTCCATGAAACTTGGCTTTGTAATGCTGAAGGTGCCTTTCGAGCGCCGCCGTTTGTTTTAGAGAGACTGCAATTGTTTCATTTAATATTTGTGCTGTAGTTGCGCTACTCTGAATCGTATTAAGATGACTTTGGAAACCATGGAAAGCTTTATTTAAAAGCCCAGGAATGGTTTAATGAGAGCTTCATGTAGACAAAACGCACTCTTTCAGATACGCATCACAGATCACTCAAATCAAGACCAAAAATGGACGAAAGAAGCACTTTTGATAAACCGCACATGCTCATTAGGAACGATGAACTTGGATATTGTAATCCATCCCAGATGATTTCAGGGCTTCGTTATTTCGTTGGTTTTCATCCATGCCCTTTTGTCCTGCAATTTCATTTGCCGCTGTCATGTTGTATGTGTATTTAATGTTCAAGTACTTTTATTCAGTTTTGAGGATTCACTTTAAAGATGTGTCTGGTGAAACTATTCAAGTCTGTATTATTTAACTGCCATCATTGCCAGTGTTGGGGAAAGTCATTTTTCAAGTAATGCATGACAATATTGTGCTACTCCCTAAAAAAGTAACTACTTTTTTGTGTTACTTTTTCTAGAAAAAGTAATGCGCTATGATACTTTTGTGTTACTTTTTCTCATCTGGGCTGTTTTTTAATCTAAAAAAGTTCTATTTTTGGCAAATGTAGAAGTCCTTTCACACCAAAAGTGAAATGAATAAGCGTCAGACTGATGGAAATGTAAATTCACATCTGTACAGTAGAGGGCGCAGCTCAAACAAACCTTTCAGATGTGCTGCCATTATGGATAAAAGTGAAACACTCTTCAGCAAAAATTAAATTTAAAAAAAATCAAACGTAAATGTTGTTTATCTAAAGCCATTTTTGCTTATTAGTATTATTAGTATAGCTGAATTGAATCATCGAATGTCAGCAGCGAAGACACCGGGAAAACAAAGTAACTGGCATTACTTATTTGAAAAAGTAACTCAAATATTTTCTTGTTTAAATTAAATGTAAATTTAATATAAAATTAATTACTAGTTACTTTAAAAAGCAATATGATTATGTAACTGATGTTACTTGTAATGCATTACCTCCAACACTGATCATTGCACATGTGACGTTACTGACACAAATGTTAGCTGAACACTATGAACTCCGACAAATGTGAGCAACTTGGGCATTTTCTGAAAATTCTCAATGAGATGACACCGTAGGTCGGAAGAGGCCATGTGTTACAGTGATTTTACCATGGTAAAACTGTGGTAAAATCACTGTAATGTTCTGCCACAAATGGCTTACTGCTTTCATAAAACAGCAACCGCAGCAATATGACAAATAGAAGAAACCAATGTTCAGTTATTAGTAATAATACATGTGTTATTGTTATTTATCATAATTGGAACTAGATTTGCATTTCCAGATGAAAGTAACATGCTTCCAAGGCAGCAAAAAAAAAAAAAAAACTTTACTGTAAAATATTTAGGTTAAATGACTGTTAAAACTAAATAAACCAAAATTTCAGAAAAAAATGAAAGAATAAGAAACAGAAGTAAAATACTGTACCAATAACAATTCACCATTCAAATAGACATAAGAAAGAAAGATTGCAATGATGTCTTGTTATATTCTATCATTGTCCTATGGAACACAAACTGTAGTGTGTGAGCATGGAAGCTTTCATTTTAAATCTATTTAAAACATTTTAACACTTTATGAAAAGGTGAAAATACCAAATTATGGCTGCATTGGTCTACATTAATTGAAGAGTTCATTTCCAAAAACAGACAACTCTGTTTTTGACTATTTTCAAAAATCATGTTTTTTCATTGTGCATTCCGATTAATCTCAATGCAACTGCAAAAAATAATAATACAGCTAACTAACACAATAAAACACTAAAAATATGATAACATCATAAAAAAACGTGATTTAAAAAAAAAAAAAAAAAAAAAGGCGTGATCTGGTTTTGCAAATAAACTTTTCAGTTGCATAAGTTTAATACATTGCCAAATGGGGTTAAAAGTTAGGACTAACCCTAACATGAGTACTTAAGTAATATCAGAGCAGTACTGCCTTGCAAGTAAATAATAAATTCATTTGTTCTGCCAAGTAATATAGTTCATTAGTTGTCTGCAGTTACTGAGCAATTACCCAGCTGACAGGGAACATTATCTGAACTTTGGCTAATGTTCTGGAAAGAAAGTTCTGGTTTAAAGTTATCTGGTTTTTAATAGCGCTCCCAAAATTATTTATGCATCATTCAGAAAACATAAAAAAATGAATGCCTTAATTGTGCATTTGTTTTTTTTTGTTTTTTAATTTCTTAACGTGTTTTTAACGCAGTTGATGCAGCATCCGTTTTTTCTGGCATCCTTATAGCTTTACAGTAGACTAACATGCTGTCAAGCACCATAAGATGCAAAAGAGAAATTAAGCAGCCGTATATGAACACGGGTATCCAACACGTGCTTGGTTCAGACAGGGTGCCAGTAGCACAGTGAGTTCTTTTTCCATGGACAAAAACGCACAAAATTATATCAAAATGCCCATTTTTGCCTCGTAAACAGTCCTAAATGAGTTTAAAAAGTCATTAAATGACAATAAAAAATTGGGAGGAAACCCAATGTGAGATCAGGTTATAAAGAGACAGCACTGCTTTTAAAGTGAAACCTGCTGCAATCTGTCATTGATGGAAATCAGAGAACAAAAGAAAAGAGAAAGCACTCACTGCTCTACTTAATAACTTTTATAGCTTAAATAAAGATTAATCCATTTATTTTTTTATGTAAAGGCTGTTTTAAAAAATAAAAGCTGTTATATTTACCAAAGCCCAGATGTTAAAAATAATGTCTTTCAGTTATACTTTAATGTTGAATGGCTGTAATTAATAGCTAAAATCGAGGGGGGGAAATGCATTTAATAGAGACATCAGTAGCAGTATCGCTGTCATACTGGCCTTCGTTAATAATATGCTACTTAGTAAAAAGATACTATTAAACAGATATTTAAAATATATCATCTTTATGTTGTTTCTGCATAAAGTACTTGAGCATTAACATTAACAAAACTTTCCCACAGCTTTTTCATAACTATGTGGGAACATTAGCACAATGTTCTTAGAACATATTTTTGTTAACTGGGTATACAAAGTTGCTTTATGAATCCATCACCGATTCAGATTAACTGCTTTGTTCGCATTTGAATGTTTTTTAAAAACCCAAATGTTTTTAAAGTGATCAGGGTTATGCTGTATGTATTTTGTACTCGTTTTGGAAACATCATTTCTGTTGACATGTTGACACGTCAGTGTATGTGTTGTGCACTTTACACATTCGGTGTCTTGACGAAATCATTAGATCACACAAACCAGCTTTAAATTGCACAGGAAACTGAACTCTCAGAAATGCACTTCTCAGCTCTCGCTCCACGTTTTCATTAGCATTTCTTGTGGAATACATGAACATTTGGCTTTGCAGTTGGCTAAACAAATTAAAGTTCGTTTTGGCTTTTGGACCCCAATACATCATGCACAGTTTTTTTTCTGTGATGTTCATGTTTATGTTGCCTGAAAAAAATCCTAAGTCACGTGAAAGACGTAGTTTTCCACAGAGACAACATTATGAGTCAGAAACTATTATCAGACCACCATTGTCTGTTTCATCTGACGTTGAGCGGTCAGATTATGCTTTGATTTTACAACTGCTGAATGTGGATTTTGCTATGATAGTGAATGAGACTGTGTGTAAATGAGCGCTTGTGTACCACCAGTGTGCTGTGAATGTTAGTTCATCAGCGAGTGCCGTTTTGTCTTGCTGCCATTTTGTGGTTTTCTGATTATTGTGTGTGTGTGTGTGTGTTTTAATCTTGGCAGTTTCCAGCTTTTGCTATGTGGAATGCGTTAATTCCATAACCTTTGTCTTATTGTGAATAAAGTATGTAAATGACATTCCCTCACCATGCATCTTAAGTGTTTGTTTCATAAGGAGGAAGGAGGACAACATTTATGTCAATTACAATAATTTAAACAGGTGAATATCTGGGTCCTATTATTATTGGATGTATATAGATATTTAAAAAATGGCCTATTAAAGAGCATTTAGGACTATTCACATTTTCACGATGCATATGAAAATTTAAAGGGGAAATGTCATGTAAACAACATGCATATGTAAATAATGTCACATTGTAATAAAAAACTTTAATGTTTATATACATATATATTTACACACACTTCTCAAAGGTCAAATGCATCCATGTTTTCTACTATTAAACTTTCTAAGCTCTCTGTAGCGATACAGTAATGTTCTGCTAAAAAAAGGGAAGTAAAGGCCTGTCATGCATGTCAAATCATGCACACTCAAGGCATTTTGTTTCTCTACTAATGAATACAGCGGGAGGCACACGTGACCCGTCTCAAGGGCAGAAGGTCTCTGACTCCATAGTTTTTTTTATCCACTGCATCGTGGGAACAAGAAGAGATGCAGCTGTTAGCAAAACTCTTCACTTTCTATCTTGTCAACCCATGAGGGCCTGTTTTGGCTTAAACTCCCAGTACTGGTTTCCTTTCCTCTGTCTTAATCGTGGCTTTTTTTTTAGACCAAGCACACATTGTCAGCAAGACTAACCACATCTAGTCCGCTGAGTGTGAACCAGCTCTCATGAGTCTGAAGCTGTTCTTATTCATTGCTGTCTCAAGAAACTATCACATATATAAAGAAAGTAAAAGTGCAATTAAATGATCTTTATATATAAAGACATTTCTGAATAAGAAAATTTATTTATTGTTTCAGGGTGGCATGATTAGAATATAAGATCCCACAGTTACAGCATGACTTTATTATGCTTATTTATGCATGACTGGAAATATATAAAACATGACCCAAATGTGTCCAGATATTCATGTTAATATCCAAGTTAATTACAGAAATGCTCACTAAATTTTTTCTCAGCTTGTCATAACACGTCAGTGAACATGTGCAAGCATGCAATGCATAAAAAGCCAGAAAAGAACAATTAGAAAGCTTTTAGCCACTCCCAATGAGTTACGCTCCCCACACCCTAATACAAATAGCTGTCATATTTCAACATTTATCTCATGATTTAGTCATTAATAATTGCTACATTTTAATCTGGGGGAAAAAGAAACCATGCTACTGATTACGTTATTATACAATACACATAAAGTAGACAACAATTCAAAAGCTGGTTTGGTAAGATTTTTCATGTTTTTGACATTGCTCACCAAAGCTACATTTATTTGATCAAAAATACAGTAAAAACAGTAAAATTCTGAAATATTATTAGCATTTAAAATAACCACTTTCTATGTGAATATATTTTAAAATGTAATTTATTCCTGTGCTGCAAAGATGAAATTTCAGCATCATTACTCCAGTCTTCAGTGTCACATGATCCTTAAGAAATCATTCTAATATGTTGATTTGCTGCTCAAGAAATATTTATGATCATTATCAACACTGAAAACAATTGTGTGGCTTCATATTTTTCAGAAAACTGTAATACATGTCTTTTTTTAGGATTCTTTGATAAATAGAAAGTGTAACAGAACCACATTTATCTAAAAATAGAAATCCTTTACATATTCTTTACTGTCACTTTTGATCAATTTCAAGTGTACTTGCTGAATTAAAGTATTAATTTCTTTAAAAAGTGGTTTGAACAAACTCATATTCCATATGTGACCCTGGACCACAAAACCAGTCGTAAGTAGCACAGGTATATTTGTAGCAATAGCCAACAATACATCATCGATTTTTCTTTTATGCCAAAAATCATTAGGGTATTAAGTAAAAATCATGTTCCATAAAGATATTTTGTACATATCCTACCATAAATACATCAAAACTTAATTTTTGATTAGAAATATGCATTGCTAAGAACTTTATTTGGACAACTTTAAAGGCGTTTTTCTCAATATTTAGATTTTTTGGCACCCTCAGATTCCAGATATTCAAACAGTTGTATCTCTACCAAATATTGGCCTAACCAACCATACATCAATGGAAAGCTTATTTATTCAGTTTTCAGATTATGCATGAATCTCAATTCTAAAAAATTGACCCTCATTCCATATTTAGTCTCAGTTATAGAAAGACATCCGGTATCAGCCTCAGTTTCTGCAACATCGGCTCTTCCCTGTCTCTGCCATCATCACTCAAGGAGATGAACTGGTTTCTCGTCTTGCTCTTTTTCTTGAGCACCACCGGATGAGCCAGGAAGAGTTGTCCTATAGAGTATTTCCGCTGGTCGAAGTCATCCCTGACCTGAAGTGCCTCTTGGTGGGTGGCTTTCGGGTCTCCGAGAAGCTCCCTCAGCTCTCCCGAGACTCCTGTGCGCAGGTAGTGGTAAGGTTTCTTACCGCAGTTGTCCCTTACGTTCCTATTGGCACTGTACTTACGGACGAGAAGTTCAATCACAGAGAACTGATCGTGGATGGCAGCAATGTGTAGCGGCGTGTAGCCGCCATTGGACTTGGCGTTGACGTCCACCTCATGATCACATTCCCTAGACAGCTCAATAATCCTACGCACCATTTCAGCGTTTCCACACTTGGCGGCCCAGTGCAGGGCCGTGAACCCAGACATGAAGTCCTTCTTCTCTGCAAGGTGGCCATCCTTTAATAGAAGGCCGTACACTTGATTCCACTGTCCAGATGCAGACTTCACCAGCCACTCGTGTTCAACAGGATCAAGCAGGTAGTGGTGCGAGTCCTTCGGCTCATCTGCTTGTTTTGGTGTCTTGAAGTGTCTTCGTAACTGCGGGGAGCCGCTAGGACAGGCCACGCGGTCTGAAGACGTTTTTTTTTTGCACTGAGGCGAGGGTTGAAGCTCTTGTTCAGAGCCCAAGCTCTCAGGCTTCTTGTAACGAGGACCGAAGTCTATTTGGGGCATTCGTAAAGGTAAAGCAAACGGTTTGTATGCGCTTGCTTGTTTTTGGGCATTTTCAGAAGAATCAGTGTCAGACTTTAGCGGGACGGTGAAAAGCAAAGACTTTTTAGGTTTTAAGTCTACATTCTTGCTTCTTTCCAAAGCAGTCTCTATGGGAGAGAGTCCCCGCTCTGAAGCCCCTGACGCAGATCTACTCAGAGCTTTCGGTTCAGACTTCCTACCTTCTGGACTTTGGGAATGAGTGTGTTTTTCCTTCTCTTCTTCCTCTGGATGTGATCCATCTTGATTGCAATCTTCTCTTGGTGCATTTTCATCGTTAGAGGCTTTTAGTAAATGATTGTACGCTTTCCTTAGGACAATATACTTGCCATCCTGGAATTCTTTCACGACAGAAATGTTGTTGACAAACTTTTTGAAGAGATCTCGGTTCTCTTTCTTCTCTGCCGGGTCACTGCAGTTCAGTGGCTCTTGAAACTTGCTCAGCAGATCAGAGTTTTTCACCTTTCCTCCGCTTTCTAATAACGTGTTTAAAATCGCCTCTTGAGTCAAAGCCATTTCTTAATACGTCCAAAACAGAAACATACTGTAGCACGACGTCTTTCGAGGACACCTGGATTGTCGCCACGCCCTTACCTGTTTTCCGGAATGAAAGCAGCGACGCGTCATAAAAAACAAAAAACAAAAAGTAGGACGTGGGTGGGGGCGGGGCTGTGCAAAAGTTCAAAAACAATTAGCAAATAAAGTTTTTTTATTTATTTTAACATCATTTGTCAAGGATGAAGGCATTCAGCCGAGATAGTTACTGTTTAATTGTTAATTTAAAATAAAATCATATCTATAATAATAATAATTTTATTAAACTGCCTGTACTCTCCCATGCGAGTGTGTCTGAACGAACATTATGCATGTTATTAAACGGTTTGAAGTCATGAATGATGATTACTTGCATATTTCTTGCCGTGTCTTAAGAAAAGACATTCCTGAACTCAGTGGGAGTTTCCAGGAAGAAGCCATATTGAGCTAATGCCTTTGTGAAATTACGAATCCTAGTATGGCAAAATATTTCCTCATGAATATTAATTACGTCGTCCCAACCTGAACCGTCCAGTCGCGTCACCTAGTTAATATTCAAGTATCAGCGCTGAAGCGTTGAAAACCAAACGGCTCTGGGCGTAATAGGATTCTTTGCTGGTTCTGCGTTATATCCAATCACCTCAGAACGTCACATTGCGTCATTTAAATTCATATGCACGGCCTTTACCATAGTAAGATTTGTAAATTCTCCATCCCGACCACAGTGTGTGTGTGTGTCAGCGGACGGTGAGAGAGACGAAGGCAGGCAGGCAGCTCCCTTTCGCCTTATCTAAACACATACATTCCTCATCATGGCGGCCACGGATGTAGACATATTTTCTGTAAGTAGCCTTTTCAGTCAGTTCTTACTTCCAGAGACCGTTTTCACTCAGATGTACACAGTCTTTGCAGGTTTTCTGTAATGAATTAGGGACTAGCACGAACGCTACTCTAGCTTAGCCCAACGGACTCTATCTACATTGAACAGTACGTTAGTGCAATCTAACGCTGTTTATTTACTGCTTTACTGTGTGTATGTATGCTTACTACAGGTGTATTATCCGTCTTAGTGAGGTAATTCTAGCCATATACATTGTTTGTGAACGAAAAACGTCTTTTCTCAGTCTCTTGAATGTTTCTTGTGATCATCTCTTTATTTACGCTCCAGGCTGATACAACCTACAGTACAGATTTTGGTTTACTGTTGGAGTATTTCATTAGTATGCAAGACTACAGCACATAATTGCTTTTTAAAGCAACATGTTCACTCATGTAGCACTTTGTTGACATGTTTAGTGTTTTACTGCTCCCAAATTCCAATTGAAACATCACTACAACACTAAACAGCCTTCTTCATTCTCACAGCTGGTAAAGTTTGGGACCAACATGTGGCCCTTAAGTTTGAGATCACAGATAAAGTGACAAAAAGAGAAGATAAGGTGGGGGGTTGTTGATATCTGATGGTCCCACAGTCAAGCTATGGGATCTAGTTAGAGAATCTGGCTGAATGTGTGAAGGTTAAGAAGATTACAAGAATGCAGTAAGAAATGAGACAGAAGAAGCAGGATGCTGTTGATAAGCCACCTTGCTGAAAAGCCCATTGTTTTGGATGCTGGTAATCTGGTGTCCCCAGCAGGCTTCTTAACTTCCTTGATCTTTTTTAATGTCTTTAAACAGGACTTCCTTGGTCAACGAGCTTCACCAGAAAAACCGTGCTGGTCGATCATACCTTTAAAGGTTCTAGGAGAGAAACTGATTTATAAACAATTGCGTTTTGAGTCACATTAACATAGATGTGCCATGGGTACTGATCCATCAGTGTTGGTTCAGGATGGATGCCTGTGAAAGCTTAGAAAATTATTTTTGGTGCATTGAGCTGTTTATAGTTTGTTCAGCAGGCTAGATATTAGTGTATCTCTGTGCTGTGGAAGTGAAACATGGTGTGTTGGTTTAAAAGTCTCAAAGTTTGAATACAAGCATTGTTTTAACAGCTGCTGGCTGAATGAAATGTAAGTGTGCTTTCACTGTCAATGCCGTTTGATTAGAGGTTTGTGTGGTTTTAGGCGCCATATTGATCAACTGCATTGAGCTGTGAAGGGTCAGTTTTAATTGTGATTACATAATGGGCAAAAAAAAGCTTTAAGGGAGAGTTCACCCAAAAAGTGTCATAATTTACACGCCCTCATAACGTGATGCTATAGGGTTCGTGTGCTAGTTAGTGTAGCTCTGAGATCTTAGTTATTATAATAACTATCCATTTTAATCTCAGTTATCTTACAGTCCAGTCAGTGCAGTCTTTTTACTGAAAGAAGCTAAGGATTGGAACAAGACGGTCCTGTTTAACGTTAATTTCATTTATTGTATCATAGGGCAGGGCTGATGTAGTTACTGTTATGTAAAGCCGTATGCGTTTTTTGCGATGAGTCAACATCCTGTTCATGCTTAGATGCCGCTGACATTAATAAACACCAACATCACATGATTCGAAGGATGCAAGACCCTATTTGGCAAAAACATGAAAGCCTTAAGGGTGTGCATGTGTTTGTACTGTATATGCGTACATGCAACTACACAGTCAGCTGTGTTTTGCTTGAAGATCTCTTATAGAAAAGCAGATAAAATCCAGTCTGCTTTTTGTTTAGGGCAGATGCCATACTGCGACCAAATCTAGACCATCTGCATTCTTTTCCATGTCGCCCCTCCTCCTTCCATATCAGATGGGATGCCAGTGAAATTTCCGATGAGGGCTGTCGTATCAGTTTGCTGAAGCGGGCGCGCACATATTCAGGTGTATGTAGGGGGTGAGAATGGAGCCGTCCCAATTTGGCTCTTCTCCACTGTCATTCTGAGTACCCATCTGCCTTGAACAATCTGTGTTGTCCTAGACTTCGTTGTAGGATGGCATCACTGTTCCCTGCAGAGCTATAGTTTTAAATCGTCATCTTAATAGTCGCTGGTCCAGATGATGGAAATTCACATTTTATGAACTTTTATGAACTGTTATGAAGCTTAGAAATGGGAAATTGCAACCAGTGCATTATTCAAAATATCTCTTTTAAGAAAGAATGTAAGTCAGTGATGTTTGGAGTGATTGTTTTTTCGGATAGGGCAATTCTTTTGCAAAGCAACGCGTGGAATGTTTCCCGATTTGCACACAGCTCTTAGTGTGCTGTCAGTATGCATGAATCAGGCCTGTCATTGTGAGGGCGGGTTGAGAAAATATTGTTGTGTGGCCCAAACGCTGCTCCATTTCCTCTTGATCTGCTGCCCCCCGAGGGGAAATGTTTCCCCTGCGGCGGGGGCATTTGCTATCTGTCAGCCCCTATATGGGCATTGTTCAAGCCTTCCCAAGTTTTTTTTTTTTTTTTTTCTTCCTCCCTCTAGACTGCCTGTTTTCCAAAAATGCTTTCAGCCATTTCCCCTTCACCTCCGCATGCTGGAGCTCCCCTTTGGTGCCTCAGCGTTAAAATGACACAGGGGTCAGTGGCGTTTTTTCAGCCAGAATTCCTTTTGTGCTTAATGCGTGTTACGCCAACAAAGCTGCTGCTTCCCTCAGTAGCGCGCTCGGGGATCGTCTCAGTGACATCATTCACCAAATATGCGCCTGCATTTGGGAAGAAGACGAAGCCAGACGAGGGAGGAGCGCATTGATTTCACAGTTTTGGGGCTCTCATTAGTGTGATGAAATCCTTTTAGTGGGTTTTTACATTTGTTTGGTCCTGAATTATAGGATTTCAGTTTGAGAAATGCTTTGAATGACTAATTGTGTGAAAAGGTTTAAAGTCGCTGTGAAATGCATGGAATTTCATAGCTACTTTCTGTATGCCTGTCATAGATTCTTTCATGCATGTTTCACTTTTTTAAAACTGTTCGACCATGTTTAAACAAAATGTCTTAACATGTTCATTGAAATGACTGACTTCTTTCAGATGGTGTATGCTTGAGTTCTTTAGTCATTTAGTTTTTTTAACTCCTACCTATTTCTTACAATCAATTACATTCAGATCTTCCAACAATTAACTACTGATGCATAGGACCAAGTTCTGCTCCTCAACTGACCCTTCGCAAACAGCTTAATTGACATGCGATCTTACCAGTCATAATGGCAAATCCACCATTTTGTCCGACAAACAAATCAGACAGGAGAGTAGATTAACTTTGGTGAACTTAAACTTGAAAAATTTTGTGTATTGATGTCTTTCCACAGTTGAAATAAAATACGTTCTTATGCTGATTATTACAGATGAAGTAGACAGATAACCGATATTTTGAACCAATATATATGTCTGGTGTTAAAAAAAGAAAAGAAAGAAATTAATGTCAAAATTAAGTATAATAGGGGCTCTGACAGAAACTTTCTTTAAATGCTTTTAAATTATTTTATTAACATTTGAAAATGGATGATATTGCTAAACATAAAAATGCGTAATATCGCCGATAATCGGTCAGCCCCTAGTTAAGATATGATGATGAACAGAATTTTTTATGTTATTGCTGATATTAAAAATCTGCACTGCTTGGCCTCTTTTTAAACAAAAATGCTGTTGACAGTAAATGAAATGGCATGCTTTAAAGGAGAAGCACACTTCTAGAACAAAAATGTACTGATAATGTACTCACCCCGTTGTCATCCAGGATGTTCATGCCTTTCTTTCTTCAGTCGTAAAGAAATTGTTTTTTGAGAAGAAATAAGGGTCTTATCTTATCTGATTAGTCATTTTCTTAAAAAAAAAAAGAAAAAAATGTATATACCTTTTAACCTCAAATGTTCGTCTTGTCTAGCTCTGCTATGCACGCAAACTCTGTGTAATCCGGGTCAATACAGTCGAAAAACTCCCATTTAATTTTCTCCTGGAGAAGAAAATCAGATAGGAGTTTTTCGACATACATTAAATGTATTGACCCGGATTACACAGAGTTTGCATGTGCATTGCAGAGCTAGACAAGACGAACATTTGAGGTTAAAAGGTATATACATTTTTATTTTTCTTTTAGAAAATGACCAGCCATTTCGCTAGATAAGACCCTTCTTCTTAGAGATGCATGGCATCATAAAATTTTTTTCTGCATAATAGGCTAAGACAAAACGTGCATTATTCATTGACAAGGATATTGGAAGAGACAAAGGAGAAGTAACACTTTCAGTCAGTGCCAAGCTTAAAATGGCCCAATTGTTGCTGATTTATTGTCTTGACCATTGCACCAAGCTTTTTGTTTCCTTGTCCTTTATGTGAGCCTCATTTCAGTCCACGTTATCCTCAAGGACGAAATCTCTGATTCCTTCACAGAATGAAGAAAAGCGTAACCTCAGCCTTGGCGGTCATGTTGGCTTTGACAGTCTGCCCGATCAGCTGGTCAGTAAATCGGTGACTCAGGGTTTCTGCTTCAACATCCTCTGTGTGGGTAAGCAACTATTAACAGCCCATTAAACTCAACACTAGCTCAACGTCTGATCTTGTAGTAGAAATGCTAATCAGTCATTCTGTAATGTTAGGTGAGACGGGCATCGGCAAGTCGACATTAATGAACACCCTTTTTAACACCATGTTTGAAAATGAGGAGGCCAGCCATTACCAAAACGGAGTCTACCTGCGGCCCAGAACGTACGACTTGCAAGAGAGCAACGTCCACCTAAAACTGACTATCGTCGACACGGTGGGCTTCGGGGACCAGATCAACAAAGAAGAAAGGTACAAAAACTGCTTACTGTTTAGCTCATTGTTTTTGGA
>JAHKKF010427269.1:0-10742 GCA_019740295.1 Labeo calbasu | reverse complement strand
TATTTTTAAAAGTAGAGTGTGAAAAACTAAACTAGAATGGATTTATACAGTTAAGCATGTATTTTCTATGTTGTAAGATTCTAATCAGATCCAGTGTATATGCATCTTTTCGTTTTTTTCTCAAAATCTTGTTATTTAGATAAAGCTTAGCTATTAAATATATTATAATAATTCCGGGATCTAGTTTCAGACCTCGTTATTTATCATTTAATCCACATATTTATCTCCATACACATCAGAGCTGCTTGATGAGACTCGTCATCGTCCTGCTGTTTCATTTCATATTAAATATTATCTAGCAGAATGTACAGCCTGCCAGCAGACATAAGTCATAAGTTTTATGGCTTTTCATTCACAAGGTTGTGAGAAGCTATCTGCAGTGACAGCAGATATTATCTGACATTTTGGAGGTGGATGCTGCAGTGAATGTCAAATCAGAGACAGAATTGTCTCCTGTACCAGGGTGCTCTAGGTAACATGAGGAATAATGCTGTTTTATTAATCTAAAAGAAAATTGGTGCAAAATTTACAGGAAAGCACTGAGGCGTCCCAGGACAAACTGTCTCTTGTTTTGTCCTGCAGTGCGGTGTTCTGTCGTTTATCTTGCGCTGCATCCTTTAACACCCTGAAGCTCTGACACTTTATTTCTCCCTTTCATTATTTAAATGCAAGGCCATCCATTTTGTTATTAAAAAGAGCCGTCCATGTCGCTTCTGAGAGGTTTCAGCCTTGCGTTCTTTTCCCTTGTGCTTATTTGTTTTTTATTCAAGCTGTTGGTTTGAAGTTTCTCATAATAATAAATATACTGTGAAAATTGCATTAGAAAGCTGCAAGCTGGTAGAGCGCTGATGTTGTTGAAGGCTACAATTTTTTTTATCATCCTTAAGATCAAAAAGCATTCCAGACTTCAATATATGTCATGTTTTTTGATGTGTTTGCTCTTCTCAATGCTGTTAAAACTTTTCCAGGGTCCCTGAGTGGTCGAGCCAGAGATCATGAAGTGGAACCTCTTCAAAAAGAAGCCAGAAGCCATGGTGGGCCCGGAGCCCACGGGACTCGGCGGTACCCACCCGTCGCACACTATGACGATGGCCCCAGCCGTGTCCACACCTGCGGACAACTCCACCGAGTCCGAGGGACCCGTCAACAAGAATGATGTCTTTGAGGAAATCAAAAGCAAGTTCCTCAATGAGATCGATAAAATCCCATGTAAGTCCTCCCGAGATGTTTTACAGTCCGAGATAGATCAAGAAAATCAATAATGTATCATTATGCTGAAGATGTTTAATGGATTTAAACAATGGGAAAATTGTCTGTCACCTACATATCTGACCAAACCGACCTTCTTTCTGATCTACAGTCAAAGTCCAATGCAGTAAAGGTCAAATTAAAGAAAATTTGCTGAGAATTTACTCACTTCATTAGAACCGATTTGAAGAAATGTAACATTCCATCACTTGCTCACCAGAGGATCCTCTGCAGTGAATGGGTGCCGTCAGAATGAGAGTCCAAACAGCTGATAAAAACACCACAAAAATTCACAAGTAATCCACACCACTCCAGTCCATCAATTAATGCCTTGTGAAGCTTTTTTTTAACTTCAAACCTTTGCTTCCAGCTATCTAAAGTATTGCTTTCTCCAGTGGAAAAAGTTGTCTTGTCTGAATCAGGAATCAGATCAAGCACTGATTATAAGTGAAAACAGTCCAAAACAACTCTAAACAAATATATGGGTGGATTTAATGTGAGAGAACAACAGGAAATGGACTTTTCCACTGGAAAAAGCATTATTATGGATTATAGACTCATATTTTGTCTAGAACGTCTTAAAACGTCTTAATGATGGATTTGTTTCTTACAAACACACAGCTTTTCACTTCACAAGATGTTAATTGATGTACTGGAGTGGTGTGAATTACTTGTGGATTATTGAGATGATTTTATCAGCTCATTCTGACGGCACCCATTCGCTGCTGAGGATCCACTGGTGAACAAGTGATGCAATGTTACATTTTTGGTTGACATTTCAAAAATCACCTTTAAGAATCAACTCTTCAGATGCAGCTTGGTGACAATCTGTCATCTGAATAAATCTGTTTGATTTTTATCCTGTGATGCTCTGCAGTGCCTCCATGGGCGCTCATCGCCATCGCTGTAGTGGCTGCCCTCCTCATCCTCACCTGCTGCTTCTGTATCATTAAGAAATGCTGCTGTAAGAAGAAGAAGAACAAGAAAGGCAAAAAGGGAAAGGATGGCTTCAACATGAAGAACATGCAGGGTGGAGATGTATGTAACAGAGCTTTCATTGGCACCCAACATGACAGCATTACATATTGTAGCTAAAACAAGTGATGCACACTTCCAGCTGTTTGATTTTAGAATTAAAACTAGATGATATTAACTTCTGTATTAGCTGGGCACATCAACGAAAATTAGTGCTGCATCATTAAGAAATGAAAACAAGCCTCAGACCACTTTAGTTTGGGTTGCACTGATAATGAAGGAGAGTCTGTTATGTGATTAGCTTCATGGTTTGCTTTATTGTGTTTGTGAGTAATGTGAGTGTTTTGTTTTCTTTGAAGAGAAATGATACACTGGATGTTCCAAAACAAGTGTGCTGCTCATGTGATTTGGATCATAAAAAGATATGAGCTGTAAAAATCATTCTATGAAATGAGTGGCTTTAATTATGTCAAGTATTGCACCAATAGTATGTACCATAGAACAACATTACAGAACTCAGACAAACAGTACAATTGTGTGTGTAATATTGTTATTATCAAAGAAGAAGTTAATATCGATTAACTTACATTTTATTGCACCTTTACATTTTATAATCAAAATTACAAATTGTAATTCAAAGCACTTTCAAAGTTGCCTCTCAAATGATTCAATTAGTCATTCAAGTCAATTGATTTGTTGCTTAATGATTCAGTGGTTTTAACCAAATTGGCTGAGTGAATGATTCAGTGACTCAAACACAGCAACTTGATTTGTCTCTGAATGAATCAGTGCTTTTGAATTGTTTGAGTGAATGATTCAATGACTCATGTAAACAGTCCTTCATTTGTCACTGAATGAATTAGTGCTTTGAACAAATTGGTTGAGCGATTGATTCAGTGACTCAAACACAGTAACTTGATTTGGCACTGAATGAATCAGTGCTTTGAACAAATTGGTTGAGCGATTGGTTCATTGACTCAAACACAGCAACTTGATTTGTCAGTGAATGAATCAGTGCTTTTGAATGAATTGTTTGAGTGAATGATTCAATGACTCATGTAAACAGTCCTTGATTTGTCACTGAATGAATCAGTGCTTTGATCAAATTGGTTGAGCGATTGATTCAGTGACTCAAACATAGCAACTTGAATTGTCACTGAATGAATCAGTGCTTTGATCAAATTGGTTGAGCGATTGATTCAGTGACTCTAACATAGCAACTTGATTTGTCACTGAATGAATCTTTGATTTTAAACAAATTGATCGAGTGAATTATTCAGTAACACAGTTACTTGATTCGTCACTCAGTGAATAAGTGATTTTAAACAAATTGGTTGAACAAATATTTCATTTACTCAAACACAGCAACTTGATTTTGTCACTGAATGAATCAGTGTTGTTGAACAAATCGGCTGAGTAAAAGATTCACGGCAACTTGATTTGTCACTCGGTGAATCTGTGCTTTTGAACAAATTGGTTGAGCGAATGATTCAGTGACTCATCAGCACAATAACTGGATTTGTCACTGAATTAATCAGTGTTTTGAACAAATTGGTTAAATGACTGATTCAGTGACTCATAAACACAGTAACTTGATTTGTCACTGAATGAATCTGTGCTTTTGAACAAATTGTGAATGACTTAGTGACTCACTTAAGAAAGTAACTTAATTTGTTGCTGAATGCATCGCTTAATGCCTTTTAATGAATCAGTTTGAACAACAAAAAGAGTCAGTAAAAATCTCCACTGTTAATGCACTACTACTTTTCTAGCAAGGATGCACATTTTAAAGAAACACAATATATATAGTAGGATTTTATCAATTAATATCTGAAATGTTAGATTTGTTACCCAAAAGTATTATTACAAAGTTTCCAGAAACATACTGTTACCCTGTTACTTTAGCCTGAGATGGCATATAGAAATTTAGCAACACTTTTTGGTCTACGGTCTTACTGAAATGTACTGAAAAGGCACTTATTTCATAGTTTGATCCTTAAAAACTTGATGCCAGAACTTTATTCCAAACCTCTTTGCCTACAGATTTCTTAAGCATGGCAGTGTGTCATTTCTCAAAATGGTGCTCTTGGTGTTGTTTACTGTCTTGACTGTCTTTCGTTCTGTTTTTTGGTGTGTCGTGAGTTCAACCTCTCCCTCTCTCTCTGCTCTCCTTCCTCCCGCTATGTGTCTAATGCGCCGCATTTCTTGACGCTCATGGGCGTCGGCGCTACGGTAGGTGGACGGATGAACGGCACAGCTGTTTGGCCGCTGAGTGCTAGCACCGCGTGGGTGGGATTGGATGGAATGGCTGTTGTAACTTCCTTGTTTTAAGCCTTTTGTACCTGCTGCTTGACAAGAATACAATTAAAAACAAAGGAAAGTTACAATGCAAATGGAAACCCTACTTAAGTGGACCAAAAATGATCATAATACAATAACAAAGAGTCATACTTGTGTAGGAAGTGTGAATGGAATAACTAATTATTAACTCACTAATACTGGCAAGATGTTTGGAGTTAGTAAGAGACGACCCACAAGACTCACAATGAATGCATGTGTTAAAGGGCATGGCTTTTTTAACTGCACTAAAAGTTCTGATAGTAGTAAACCTTAACTATGCGCTTGTCATAAAAGCTCATGTTCTATGATCATATAATCGATTCAGTTTAATGTAACAAAAATATATGAGTTCTTTTAAGAACATATGGAAATTAAGAATTTGTTTGTAATATTAGCAAATATTCTGCTGTGCCCTTTAATTTGTTGCTATATGGATATGGTTAGGAACTGACTTGAGAGTGACAATTTTTTTGGTGGCACATTAAAGCATCTATCAAAAAATCTTTAAATCTGTTTACCGTCCTCATATTTTTTTCTTTTAAAAACCTAGGTAAATTTGTTAATCTTTTGAGCCCTAAATGTTATTGTCCACATGATGTAACGCACAAGATTCAGTTCATATGGCATAATTCTGTCATGCATCATCTTCGCATAAAGCCAAAAACTGTTTAGACACTTCAGGCACACTTAAAAATGTTCAGTTTAATTGCATTAGATAACAAAAAATACTAAATCAGGTGGCATTTGAGATACAGATGATGCTTGATTTTATGTGTTGCTATCTAATTCTTAGCTAATTTTATATTTTCTATTTTTTCTTAAAATGTTTCATGCATTTTTATTATATTATCATAGTTAATGATGTTTGTTAATGTTATTAACATTGAAAACCCTTGTTCTACTGCAGTGACTTTCAGACATTTTGAAGTGTGTCTTAGTGTCCAAATACTTTTTGAGGTCACTGCATAATGCTGGAATTGTGACCTATTTGTGGAAACAAAAAATGAATTCTGCACATTATAGATTTTTTTTATCTTCCTGCAGTTTGGATGATGTTCAAAAACACACAAGAACGACATGTCAGCATTTCATATGCCAGGAATAGCACAAAGGAGTCTGTTCTTCTTTTAAAAATTGCTGTCATCACTCATTCCCTGGAGTATCACTGACGAACAGTTAAATTTATCATGCTGATGAGAAAACGCTTGCACGCCAAATTATGCATATCAATAAAAGCTCTTTTGTTTTTCATTTACTACCAAACCTAATTTGAATATAGAGTCAAAACATAATTTTATTAAAGAAGAAATTAATCTCTGGAAAGCCAAGATAAACAGAAAAAGTGTCACCAATAAAAATTGTGAACTCGAGTCGTTTGCAACATCCAGCCCTGAATGACAACATTACTCCTAGTCCGCTATGGCAGATAACTAGTAGGTCAGGCCAGGTAAAAGCATCTCTCCAACCTTACTGCAACTGACCGAGCCCTGAGCTTGTGGCATGCTTATAGACAGGAACCAGATATGCTTCCGTCCCAGACATCGACTCGCTAAAACAATTTGCCATTTGCCCCACAGAAACTTCAGGACGATGACGATGAGGAAGGCGAAACCGGTTTGACGGAGGAGGAGAAAGAGGAAGAGGAAAAAGAAGTGGAGAAACTTGGAAAGCTTCAGTATTCTTTGGATTACGACTTCCAGGATAACAAGGTTAGGAGAAACTAATGACATTATATGCTGGGATATAAACTAATAACACCTCCTTTTATCATATCTGCTGAATGAAATCCAATACTTGGATCATACTAAATTTGTTTGCTCAAGCACATCACATTTTGTCACAAAAATGATGGTTTTTGTTGCATTTTTGCTTTTGACAACCATTTGTAAGGTGAAGGAACTATATTGTAGATAACTATATGTACAATTTTCACATGTATGAATTACTCTGAAGACATTATTTTATGCAAAATGAAAACTAGAAAATTACAGATTTTGTGCAAAAAGCTTGTTTTTTTATTTCATAAATGTGTTGGGAGTATTTGAATAAATTTTCCACTTTTTTGCATATTGTAAGTTAAGTGATACCTTTTGAGTACCTCTTTTGGTTGTAAAAACCAAAATTTGACATTTAACTGCTTTGGTTATTTTGATAAGTGAGGTAAAGCTGATACAGCTTATATATATAATTTGAATATTTGTCTTTATTTTGTGAGAAAAATTTGAAGTTTTTATTGATATTTATTTTATTTTATATGTATACTCACTGTCATCAAATTAGGTAGTAATTAATTTTTAAATGAATTTAATTATAACTAATTAAAATAAAAATTTAAATAAAAATAAAATAATTAATTTTGATTATTTTTTTCTTGTGAATATGCTGTTGTTTCATGCAGGTGTTTTATAAACTGTTTCTCATTTTAAAATATTTTTTGTTTGTTTGTTATTTATTAAGATGCATTTGGCCACAATTATATGATTAAGAAAGAAAGTTTTGCAGTAATTAATAGGAATATTGTGAAAATTCTCGTTTTGTGTCCCGCTGAAAAAATAACAGCATGTTTGTGTTTGGACCGACATGAGACTGAGTAAATAATGACAGATTTTTTAATTTCCGGAGGAATTATTCTTTTAACTAATACATCTCTTAAAAGTTTCTTGTATGATGATCTCAGAGAAAGTTTGCGCTCATGCTGTGCTGTATCTTTTTCTAATGACAGTGTTTAACAGCACGGCTCAGTATCTGCTGAGTCACAGCTGTAGGTGAAGTTGCTTACGGCTCACCAAAATGAGTTTAAACTAACGTTAATGACAGTGAACCATTATTCTTACTATTGGTTTTAATGCAATCAGATCTAATTTTAATATGCATAAAGCCACAGGGTATGACAAGAGTATTGTTACACTGGAACAGTAGAGTGAAAATCATGAAAAAGACATGTACTGTACAACGGTTTAGGGTCTGTAAGTCTCTTCTGCTCACCAAAGCTGCATTTATTTGATCAAAAATACTGTAAAAACAGTAATATTGTGAAATATTATTACAATTCCAAATAATTGTTTTCTATTGGTATATATGTTAAAATATAATTCATTTCTGTGATGCAAAGCTGAATTTTCAGCATCATTGCTGCAGTCTTCAGTGTCACACGATCCTTCAGAAATCATTCTAATACCATTTCTAACACTGATTATTTTTCGTATTCAAAATTCTTTTTTTTGTAATATTATAAATGTTGTTACTGTCACCTTTAATTTCTTTTTTTAACAGTAGTGTATATATAAACAAGATTTTCAGTTTATAATTCATAAAGCCCGACAGGCATTTCACAGCCCTTTTTGTACTGTCATTTATTGTATTATAGCACATCCCAAGGGAAGATTGTTTTGTAAATTTCTCAAGAAAGTCTAAGCAGGAGGCTCTTTTTGCTCTTTATTTAATCTCATTTAAAAAATGCCAAAGAGATCTCTTTTGGGATTTCGTATTATTCCTACAAGATATTTTTTCCATTCATTGTATCTCTTCTCTTGCTTATATTTTCCCTTTGTTTTTATCCACAGCTGACAGTGGGAATCTTGCAGTGTGCCGATCTGATTTCCATGGACTCTGGTGGAACATCTGACCCTTACGTTAAAGTCTTCATCCTACCAGACAAGAAAAAGAAGTATGACACCAAGGTGCACAAAAAGACCCTCAACCCAGTGTTCAATGAGTCCTTTGTCTTTAAGGTAAGCTGTTAAGTATTTCAAAATGACTGATTGTAATATAAGTCATTTTGTTGGTCAAATATAGAAATATAGATGCATAAAACCCTGGCTCTAACACATTACATGTATTGAAGAAAACAAAAATACTGATGTGCCTCCAGTGATGTTGGTCTGTCATTAGTGTTCATTGGCTGTTTTCTGCAACACCAGCGTTTTGGTCCTAATGCTTCCAGCAGCTCCTGAATGAGCTTTAGTTTCTCGGAGTCTGTAATGAGCTCCAGAGGGGCCGAGCATCCTCTGGTGGACGCTGTTAGAGCTCTAATAGTCTCACTCTGAGAAAAGTGATCTAGGACAGGAACAATTGGGCATCTTCAAAGCCCCCAGCCTTACAGTGAGAACGGCTGACTGTGTTTCTAAAAATGGATCGGCCGTATCTGCACACTGTACGAGCGAGAGGGAGAAAACAAAGCCAAGTGAGGAGGAGGTTTTCTCATGCAAATGATGAGAAAAATAAATACAAGAGCACATGATTAGAAAAATCAACTCTAAACTGAATGTAGTTTTCTGTAAAATTGCTAAAATATATTTTTAGATATTCAACTATTGGATTATATATTCATATTTTATATTTTAGTATTTAAAAAATAAAATAAAGTTTATAGGCTTTGATTGACATAGTCACACATATTTAAATTTATTTATTATAATATTTAATATTTAAACAACCAAAACTAAACTAAAAGAAATGTTATAGGCTTTGAGTCAGACACTAACATTTAATATATTATTACAATATTACACAGTTTGATTATGTATTATAATTAATTTATGTTTTATAATTTAATATTTTATATTATAATTTATATTTTAGTAATTGTATATTTTACATTTAAAAATGAAAAAGTTTAGTTCAGCTTTTTATATTTTAAAAATAAAATACAATTTTATTTTATATTTAAAATTTGTTTATAGGCTTTAAAAAATGTTTAATAACTTTTAATATATTTTAGTATATTACACTTTGATATATTACAATTTGATTATGTTTTCGAATTTCATATTTTAATTTTTAAAAAATGTTTTTAGGTTTGATTCGCATTAGTCACAAAGTTTTAAAATACTTTAAGGTATTTCACAATCTCACATTTTTATATATTATATTTAATATATGTTATATACTATATTATAAAATAATATTAATTTGGTATTTTAATATTTTAAAAATAAAAAGCTTTAGTTCAGTTTTTTATATTTTAAATATAAAATAAAATTTTATTTTATATACAAAAATGTTTATAGGTTTTAAAAAATGTTAAATAACTTTTAATATATTTTACAAATATTACACAATTTGATTATGTTTTTTAATTTCATATTTTAATTTTTTTTAAATGTTTTTAGGTTTGATTTGCATTAGTCACAAAGTTTTAATATACTTAATACTTATATTCAAAAAGATTTATGGTTTGGGTTCACAATTCACTTTTTTATATATTATATTTAATATTCTATAATATATTGTATAAAATAATGTTAATTTTATAATTTAATATTTTAAAAATAAAAAGGCGTTAGTTCAGTTTTTTATATTTTAAATATATAAAATATGATTTGATATTTTAAAAAATGTTTAATAACTTTTCATATATTTTAATATATCTATCTATCTATCTATCTATGGCTAAAGAACTAAGCAAAAACAGCTTGCGTCTCCTATAAACTGTTTGAAATTCCTTTATATAGATTTATGTTAATTCTTCTTAATGGTTTCCATGTTAGATCCCGTACCAGGAGCTGGGAGGGAAGACGCTGGTCATGTCTGTGTACGACTATGATCGATTCTCCAAGCACGACATCATCGGTGAGGTTAAACTTCCCATGAACACTGTGGATCTGGGACAGCCCATTGAGGAGTGGAGAGACCTGGACAGTGCTGAGAAAGAGGAGGTGATTATTATATGACCTAATATTACAATCTGTTTTTTAACTAGTCCAAGACAGATTTGAAAAGAAAGTGAGCAGAGATGCTTTGGATCAGTATCTTCAAATCATAAATTAATGCACATTGGTATCTTTTCCATACAGCCGGAGAAGCTTGGTGACATCTGCATCTCTCTGCGTTACGTTCCTACTGCCGGCAAACTGACCGTTTGCATCCTCGAAGCCAAGAACCTGAAGAAGATGGACGTGGGCGGCCTGTCTGGTGAGAAACAAGCTGGCATATATGAGACCAGCAAAATGCATCTCATATGTTTGATGCAATTAACTCGACATTTGACCTTTTGCAGACCCGTATGTGAAGATCCAGCTATTGCAGAACGGCAAGCGTCTAAAGAAGAAGAAGACTACGGTGAAGAAGAACACACTGAACCCGTACTACAATGAGTCCTTCAGCTTTGAGATCCCTCTGGAGCAGATGCAGGTAGATTTTAACTTAGATTTTTTTATTATTATTATTATTTGTTTTTT